>CAJNDT010006061.1:0-277131 GCA_905221615.1 Symbiodinium sp. CCMP2592
GTCATACAAGTCTTTCCTAGGATGACATGCAACTCCATCTAATGCAGCACACACACATATATTCACAAGCTGCTACAAGGACGGTCGTGTCACAACACGTCTCACCATGGCACTTAGTGAGCTTCTTCTTCTCACAGTGCTTGATGGCACCCTGAATCCTCGACCTTATGTTCTGCTCTTGTCGTGGTTACTATTAATGGTTAGCTCGAGCACTGTTGTATCCCAGACACTCCTCCCACTCGAGAGGCGGCTTCCGCATCTCGGCTTCGGTTTTCCAAGAGTAGCCTTGGAGGTTCTTTCGCCACTTCACGGTCTTGGTGCGGAAGGTGATGAGGCAGTTCAGCTTGGCCTGTTCTGATAGGGATAGCAAGGCACCCTGAACAAGTCCAGTAAGGACCCTACATAAACACCACGAACACAAATAGCACCTTTGATAGTCTTATGCGGGGCTCCCTCGGCTGCCTGTACATTCCACGGACCCTGGATTAATGGCTATATAGATTCATTATAGGGTGGCCCAAGAACCTTTAACACCAATCCTTGCAGGCGGCCTCAATCGGCCCTGTTGCTGTCGCTGCTGCATGTGCAGGTACACAGGTTTTTAGACAGGGTTAATAGACTTCAGAGCAGCAACTATAGAGGGTTCGTTTCAAGGTTTCAGAAGGGCTTTGTATGGAATGCAAGAAGGCATATATGGGTTTAGGGTTTATACTTCGTGTCGGTCGGGTTACAGTCGGGGTAAACCCGCAAAACCCCTAACCTTAGAATATCTATAGATTCACGACTGCTATCAGTAACCGAAACCCTGAACTTCCTTAAATCCTGAGCCTATTCTACTCCACCCGGGCAGCCTTGTGAGTAGTGGGATCCCCCCCTTGGACATAGCATCGACCAATGAAGTCCCGGAGCAGGTTCTGCCGTTGGAAGTCTCCTTGCATAGAGGGCTATCGCATTTAGCTCCATGCCCCAGTATCTCCCATGGTTTGATGTAGTATTGGTACAAGTTTCGGCTTTACAGTTCATGGGTTTGCAAAGCTTCGTCGGGGTTCGAAGCGAGGTTGTAGATAGGCTTGTGGGTGCTGGCACGAGCTTCGGACAAGGAGGGCTTTCTTCAGCATATGGTTCTGCCTAAAGTCGAGGCTTATTGATTTCCGGTACAATATGGCTTTGGTGTACTATTGGCTTGCAACAAACCGCGCTTGCAATTCGGATCGACCGGCTGGTTTGCTTAATTTATACGATGTATACCTAATAGGGTTAGCGATAATATCTAGGATTAATATACGGTCTATTAAGAACGGACGATAAATTCATATTGTCATATGTACAGATGTATGTACTTATTCTCTGCGTCTTGTTTATAAATGAGACTTCAAGAGTTGGTAACTCAGATCTGTATCTTGCTTTGGGATTTTACTTCGAGTGCGATTCCTCGAGGAATCGCAACGAAGTAAAATCCCAAAGCAAGATACAGAATGTATGTATGCATGTTTACTATGTATGTATGTTTCTGTGTATGTGTGTATGTATAGTATGTATGTATGTATGTCTGTATGTGAGTACATGTGTGTATGTATACATGTGTGTGTGTGTGCACGCACATATCATGGACCCGAAAATTAACTCCCCTCCCTCCCCCCCTACACACACACACACCTTCACAACACAGGACTCCTGCATCCCACGCTTGTTTGATCTCTGCCAGGCAGTCTGGTGCCCGCGTGATTCGGTACAAAGCCCCCCAAGCGTTTGGATGGGTGGAGGAGTTGAAAGGTCCAGAACCAATCCCTTGCGGAGGGCCTGCGGGCTGCACAGCGAGCTGGGTCTGGGCAGGGGGTGGCAGCTGTTTGGCAACCGGAACGGCCAAAGCAAGCTGGGCTGCTGGGGCAGCTTGCGGGGTTGTTGCAACAGCAATGGCCTGGGACGGGTTTGGGGCCTGCAAAGCAGGCTGGGCTGACTGGGGCCCGGGTGTGTGGGCTTCCATCTTTGCCCGCAGCTTAGCTTTAGCATCATGAGCATCTGCGCGGTTTGCATCCGGCTTGGGAGCAGTGTCAGCCTTTGCAGGCTTGGGTGCTGTCTGCATAGATCGTACGGCCTCTGCTTGGGCAGAAGAGGCTTGCTCGATGAGCAAGCAAAGGTTGTGCTCGTGCTGCTCCCGCTCCTCCTGTAAGGTTGCCTCGTGCTCGGCCTGGCGCTGCATCATAAGCTGCTCCTGCCTCTCCTGCTCTGCCTGCAGTGCCGCCTCATGCTGCTTCCTGGCTTCGTCAAGGGCCTGCTGATGCTGCACTAGCTCCTGTTGCATTTGCCCTCGTAGCTTGCTCATCTGCTCGTTCATGTACTTCTCCAAGGCAGCCTGTTCTTGTTTCATCCTCTTGCTAAGCCCGACATCAAGAGCATCATCCTGGGGTGGGCGCTTCCTGGATTCCTCCTCCACAGCTTTTGCGTACTGCATGTTCGCACCGGGGAGAACCTGTGTCGTCTCGGATGTAGTGCTTCCACCGCAGCTCCCACTCGAAAATCCTTAACTGCTTTTAGCACAAGCACCACAATGGACATGCCGATCATACCGGAGCACAAGTTTATTGGATCAGCCGTAAAACCACGATGCAGCTGCCCCTTCGTGCGGAGGTACTCTTCCTTGAGAGCTTTGGAATCGGGCGTGTCACCCAAAGTCTTCCACAGCTCAGCCGTCTCGGGCGATAGACCCAAGAACCGATCGGGGTCATTGCTTTCACATGTCTCGTCCTGTTGGAATCAAACAAAGTTTTGAAGCGGAACACAACACACACACACACACACACATTGTGTCTGAATCCCCAGCACACTGCCTTGACCTTTGTGGGTGTGGCCATGGGATTCTGCTTCTCGAGGTAGTTCATCCCCCGGTACAGAGACTCGCAGGACATTCGATGCGACACCGTACCACAGCGAAAAAAAGCAGCCTAAGTTGAAACAACCTCCTGTAGAACCTGAGAACCCCTCTTCATATGACTAACATACCTATTCGTACTTTTACACACATATGGGTATGTCAGTGTACAGAAACAAACCTCATGCAGGTCCTTTGCTGCTGCTTCGAGCAAAGCAGCGGGATGAGGTCCAAGTCATAACAATAAAATCTTAGAAAGGCCGGGATTTGGTTTCGAGAAACCATAATGGGTTATCGCTTTTACAAGTCTTAAGTGGGATCATGTACATATATACATATTTGTTATGAACGTGTGTATATATATGCACATATCATACATACAGGGAAAGGATATATAGACACGTCATGTGTATAAGGGATCGATCGGGCAGCTGGTTGCTTCTCCGCATAGGACTTGACTAGCGGGGGCTACTTTAGCACTTCAAGGGTCTAGAAACCTTATATAGCTGGCCTTAGATAAACACAACACATGCAGCTATGAGGCCACTCCATAACAGAAGCTGGTTGAGTACATCCACATACCGCCCGATGATGGGTTCTGGGACACACCCACAGAGTAGCCCTGCTTACATCATTTATAAGGTTCGAAGGGTTGTATGGGCCTAGGAGCAACGGGTCTTTAATTGGTTCCATGATCCACCTGTTCTTGCCGGGTACTCAAAACCCTGTAAATAACGATATATGAGATGTTCTCGGAGTACACCCTCCATTAGGGCTATAGGGTTTGGGGCATCGGTTTGCTACATCCGGAGAAGACTCAATGAATGGACAGAGCCCCTGAGACACTGGTGCGTTCACGGGGTGAGTGGATACGACCACGACAGTGTCCGACCGGACATGCGATCAACTCCACGACTGCACGAACGATGCAGGGTTGACATTGGATCTGCGGCAGCGAGCCACACGAACTCTATGACGGCTCAGCAGCATCTGCAGCAGGGTGCTGATTCTGCAGCGTCTGCAGCAGGAAACTGCACAGAGGGTCACGACTCTGCAGCGTCTGGCGCCGCAATATCGGGTGCCGCACTGACGGTATGTCGTGACGGACGACTGGACAATGACAGGATCTATTGGGGCCCCGACCCATTCCCGAAACAAGTAGAAGCAGTTCTTCCTATACTCGCACCCCAACATCCTAAAGTGCATTCCACAAGCCTCTCGTTTAGGGTTATATAGGACTTGATATAGGGCTGGGGTTTTCATCCCCACGACCCTAGAATCTGCACTTAAAACCGCACGTGTGCAAGACCCATAGAGCCATAGAGCCCTATAGAACCCCCAAGACCGAATGTAAATAGAACATCAGTCCCATGGGGGTTCTCCAATGTAATTAATTACATCGCGGGTTCTAATGATGGGTTTGATCTGGCCTGACTGCAGAAGTGTACGTATTACTTGCCAGTAATAATTCGAAGCGGTGCCACACTTTCGGGTTTTGCGCTTGCACTACCTTTGAGAAAAGCCTAGTAACTTATTGGGACATGGGCAGGGTCATGATTTCAGGTTCCATTTCGGACATTCGGGGAGTTCTTTGGGGGATGACTAAACTGACCTCTGCCTCATCTTGTCTGAATTATATAGACCTTAGCAAAGTAGGATTTGTGGGTTTAATGTCTCCAAACACCCCTCGTTGCACGACATGAGCTGCCGGATGTATACAAATGAGCCCTTAGAACACTTTATTCGTACCCCTGGTACAAATAAGCTTTCTTTACAACACTAATTATAAAGCCCTGTATAGCAAATCCTGGACCCTTGATAAGTGGCATCACATAGAAGGTACCATCACAGGGAATTGAACAGCAACTCACTATAATATCCACTACCGAACCCGATTCAAACACAGAGCAAAATCATGCTCTGCGCTTGCCAGGGTGGCGCTGCGGTGGCTTTATCGGAGCCGGTCAGAATTATCTGGATTTATGGGTTTATAAAGGGCAGTTTCTACAAGGGCTCCTTGCTCGGGTTCGGGTTTATGGTAATCGGTAGATCTGGCTTCTAGGGCTTCCTAGATACGATTCGGTAGCTTAGGGCTTTCCGGTGTGACTTCTCGGGCGAGTTCTACGGTTGATGATTTATAAATCCTGCATTACCTTAAGGACCCATAAACTATGGGAAGTATTGTATATTCCTTATTATGATTCATGCAGGATTTATATATATCATCAACCGTAGGACTCTCGAGGTTTAGGTCTTCCAGGGTTTTAAATTACTGTAGTTCCCACTAAACTCCCCACCTCAGTCCTATAAAGCTGGTCAACATCCCAAAGCAGGCTAGAGCTACACTAAATCCTGTAAAAAGTCCAGGAGGTCTTAAACCAGGGTATGTAAGGGGCTCCTACTGAGTCTGGGTAGGTATGACTAGTGAAACAGCTGGTGTTCCTTTGGTTGTCCCGAGCCAAGCAAGTGATGCTATATAAAGTCCCGAACCCGTACCACCGACACTCCTATACTTGTCGCATCTAAAGGAATGATTCCAGAATCCTCTGAAACACCCCTCGACTAAGCAACCTTAAGGCTGTCACAGGGCTATAAGTCAATGGGTATGGTTGTACGTGTTCGATGATCTACTTACAGGACAACTTTTACAACCATCATAGATACCCCAGTACCCTCATTAGCCATATAAGATACTTCGTTGACTCATGTAGGTATATGTATATATGAGCATATATCCCATAGGGAAAACCTCAGTCCCTTCAGTGCAGGAAGAACACACGGGGAGGGCGGTAGCACCCGAGCTGGTAGGTGATGTCTTCGTAGGCAATGGATCTCCTGCAGCGATTGGGGTCAGTTGGTTTGTCCTGTATGACTATTGAAAAAGGGATCCCTTAGCAGGTATGGTGTTTATGATCAGCTAGACATATTAGACTACAGAAGCAATTCGGCTTAGGTCGTATTCTGGGTAAACCAAGAGGGTGGATTGCAAAAATTGGTAAAACCAGTTTCCTTAGGCCCGCTGCTGGGGCGTAGATTTTCTGTTGCGTTCTTGCGCGTTCTGTTGGCTCTTTTTGGTTTTCTGGTGGCGGTTTTTGGTTTTCTGTTGGGGTTCCGTTGCCTAGGTTTTTGAGCTCGGAGCACTGTTTTTGGTTTTTTCAGGTCCTTCAGGTTCGGGAGGGGCATTTTTTGTGTTTTTCAGGTTCCTTGTGTTGCTATATGCTTATTGGGATTGGGTTTTTTTGGGTTATGGAAGCTTGAGCTTGGAGATTCCGGTGTTTGGGTGTCTTGTTGCTTGGCTCTCGGGTGGTTTGTGCCAGGGCTTCAAGGTTCTCAAGGTCTGGTTTTGGTGTTGCTCAGAACCACACAATATATATATATACATATATATGACATGTAGTGATCAAACCTCTGGACGCTTTGGCCGATTACAGTGGCTACTGTTGTATACACACATCGAGTTGGCTGGGGTCTACTGGGCATATGATACCTATAAAGTTGTATGGCTGTTGGGGCCAGCCCGGTTCGGATAACACACGATACTCGAGTACAGCTGTCTCAGGGCACGTTATTGCTGTGCACCCGATGTAGGCTAATTACTATAAGTCCCCCGACCCTCCCACTATGTCTTCCTAGACGTCTGGGCAGAAATCTACCCCGGGTGTTCGTGCGAGCATGCATTCAAAGCCTTCACGGGGCCGTAAGGTAGTTGCAACTTTCTGGGGTTCGTGAAGAAAAGCTAACCTTCAAGAGAAGTACTACGAACGAGGCACAAAGCCCGCAGGAATTCCTCCTAGCCTGGATCTAGCCTTTTCTGCAGCCACACCCCTGCAACATCAAGCTCAGCAGACGAATTAGGGCCTCCTGCAGCAAGAACTACGGCTATGGCTAAAACCACAGCACGGCTATGGCTCCAACCACAGCACTGGCTCATGCGATGCCTAATGCACGCTTGAGCTCCTGAGGTAGATTCGTGCTTTTGCTTCGGAGTAAGTATACCACGACCTCATCCATCGCTGCATCCTCCATCCAGTACTTGGATGCGTGATCTTCATAGTACTTCAAGGCCCCGAGAAGCAGTTCCATTGAAGCATCAGGAGGAAGAGCCTCTCACCATTTTAAGTTTTAGGAGAAGGATCACAACACCTGACATACATAGTTATCTTGCAAAAGTTCACATGTACGTATGTATGCATGCCTGGGTCTGCGTATGTCTGTGAGTCTGCAAACATACATTTGTCGGAGGCTACACATGTATAGGTATTTATATGTATATATACAGATAGATATACATAGAAAGGCAGGTAGACGTATGTGTGCCTGCATGCATATATATATATATGTATGTATGTATATGTATACATCTATATGTATGCATATTCATATTGTCATATGTACAGATGTATGTACTTATTCTCTGCGTCCTGTTTATAAATGAGACTTCAAGAGTTGGTAACTCAGATCTGTATCTTGCTTTGGGATTTTACTTCGAGTGCGATTCCTCGAGGAATCGCACTCGAAGTAAAATCCCAAAGCAAGATACAGAATGTATGTATGCATGTTTACTATGTATGTATGTTTCTGTGTATGTGTGTATGTATGTATGCATGCATGTATGTATGTATGTATGTATATGTGTGTGTGCGGGTGTTTGCCAATGTGTCTCAATAAGAACCTGCTGTTGATACAGTTGGTGGTGGGTAGGGAAACTTTAGTGGTTTTGCCTAAGCACCCGCCTCTATATGATACACATGCACTATATGCACATAAATGTAAGTATGCAACATATATGTAGTTACATGTACATACACATGTCCGTGTGTGAAGCAACTCCTGCTTAAACTAGATCTACTAGTACCCAAACAGAAGCTAGAAGCCTGATTACAAACCCTAACAGTTATAAGGCTATGGCTCTTGGGGAGATGTAATCTTTTAATGGGTCTTATACAAGGTAGCCTTCGGCTGCCGCTGCGGCGCTAGCGACATCTCCGGCATCACCAAAGCCACTGTCTGGCCGAATTCAGGTGTGTAGGTCCTGTGCGGGAGTGTCTTTTCGTCATAGGGATCCTTAGGGGTCTAGGGGGGTAGGGGGCCTTGAGGCCCATAATAAGAACTAATAAGGCGTATTTAAGGAAATATAGTCCCCTACACCCCTCCCCCCTGCACCCCTAAGGATCCCTATGATTTCGGGTCCGGTGCCCCCATAAAGAACTACATAAACCATAAAAAAAATCTATCCCTCCCCCTCTCCCCCTAAGGCGGTCTGGGATGATTTGAGGCGTTTCTTGATGCCGGTGAAGCGTTCCTTGCCCAGTCTTGCATCCCAGTATCTCTTGCAAAGAGGCTCGGCACTTGCCCGCAATGCCTTAATTTTTTATGTCGTTAGCATCTACTCCAGAAACCCACGGAAGAATACAGCACAAACTTCTAAGCCCACGAAACCAGAAACAACCCTGTATTTGTATAGACTTATAAGGCAGCCCAATCGCAACATTGACCTATGTATGTATAAACCCCATCCCTCTGTGACAACATGAGGTTTATAGGGTTGTATAGGGTATATAAGTATATATATATATACTATTAGGAAAGGGGGTTGTAGAGATTCCTACTTACCGGAAAGACATAATCGAAGCTCTTACTGCAAGAGAGACTAAGCAGCTCGGGTGATCGGTCCACGATCCAGGAGTTTGACTTCAGGGCTGTTGCTCCACAAGAAAGTCCTCTTGAGAGATTTGGCACCGTACTGTCTCATCCACACCGCCTGCCTGAAAACCATTGCAATATATTTGCAGAAATATCTCCAGAATGGGAGATGCCTAAACATTCCCCCAGCCGGCTGCTCAAGTACGAACCGATGTCCAAGAGCCGAGAGGACCCAGCACAAAAGCGTAGTCCTGCAGGGCCCAGCACAAGACAATGATTTCACCGGGCGGATGGTTTATAATTGCACTCATGCAGATTCCTGGCCTTATGGCCATGAGGTTCGACTCAGCTACATCCTCTCGTCTTGTGTCGCCAATTGGTAACACGAAACTCCGACCAGTATGATTCGCAACCAACGTCCCCATGGTGCTGCACACTGGGGCCAGGAAGACTAGGCTTGCTGGTTTAAGGCGAAGGATGGCCGACAAAGCCAGCCTGAGAAAGAATGGATGCAAATGGGTTAGACAGCAGGAAAGGTAGGGTGAAAAAACAGTCGAGAGGGAAACCGTACAGATAGAAGCTGAGATGCGAGAACCCACTTGCCGTGCGGAAGTCCATCCCGGAGCTTGGGTACTTCTGATCGAAGGAAGCCCCAGGCAGATTCATGTTCCGCAGGGCATTGGAAAGGTTTGCATCCCCAGCGAAGAACTCGGCGAAATTCCAAACCTGATGGAAGTTTTACTTTACACAACTCGCCAAACTACAGCACACCATGCTAGTTCATGCATGTCTGTTGCTCATGGGCCGACAGTAGCTCATGATGCTGTGTTGGTGCGGGGGGGGATGATCTCAAAACGAACCGTCTCCACATGTACAGTACTCCATGGGTTCTCCAGCCAGAAGGCACGTGTCCAGTCCATCTTCTCGTTGGCGAGGAGAAGCATCAGGCAAAGCACAACCACCTGGGAGCACAGTGGCTCACATGGTTTTACATGTGCACTGTAAGGAGAAGTTTTATGTGTTGAAACAATCATAAATGCCGTCTCTTTGGTTATACAGAATCGAAAGAAAGGGTTTCGAAACACATATTCCCGTGGGACAACAGGAGCACTAAGTACATCCGCATATGTTATATATATATATGTATACCTATAGATATACATATATATATATATATATATATATATATATATATATAACACATGTTGGATGTACTTAGTGCTCCTGTTATATGCATGTAGACACACATCACAATTGTCGCTCTACTGTGCGACTGTATTTGTAAACCTGCATCTACATCTATAGTTGTGGGGCCTTACACGTTTGGGCAAAGACACCTTTGGCACACGACCAGCGTAAAGACACCGAACCAAGGATTGCGGCTCCCAAGCCGGGTGGACCGGAGCAGGCTCCATGGCAGCTGACAATTCAGACCGTCAGCTTAGTGGCAGCGCGGTTTTATGTTGATAGTAGATCGATCGATTGTGAGTCACGGTAGCACTGCATTACACTTTGCATTCAACTACTTCTGCACGACTATACTGGTATTCCTCCAGCAAATGCAGCAACCTGGTTATTCCTATCTCGAAGCCGAAAGCACACAAACTCAACAGCCACAGTCGGGTTTCTTACTATGCAGATACATTCAGAACCTGCACAGGAGTCGGGATAGCCGTGTGCTTATAAGCAAGCCTAGGGGGGCTATAGAATTGGTCTAGCATCCTGCAGGTGTAGGTAGCCATTCTCATTTCATATAGGGGCGGGGGCTTAAGGAAGGGCTACATTACACTAGCATCGGGTCTATAGATACCGTTCTCACAGTTGTGCCCCATGCATGCATCTTTGGCCGGAAGTGCCTGTGTGGGCGAAAGAACCGACTCTCATAATTGTGAATGCAACTCCGATAAGTTCCGGTACCCCAATTAGGACGAATCAGGATTCGACACTATACTCGCACAGGGTCAGATCTACAAACTTGAAGACATCAAGCATAGTCGATTCCAGAATGCCCGAAGGCGCCCGAAGCAGCAGTCCTCTGAGCTTCGAGTAAGCCTTGCGTAACCCCTTGGTGCTGAGCGGCATTCTGACCTCAGGTGGGCCACGGAAAACCATCATTGCGGCTTACGTTTGGGAGGCCGATGGGGCGCGGAGTCTTAGAAGGCTTTGTGGGTTTGTAGGGTTGTCCCGGCACAAATAGGACCTCTAGTAGATCGAGAGGAGAAGCTATGACTAGCAGAACAGCAGCAGCAGAAGCCAGCACCAGCAGCACAGCAGCAGCAGCAGGAGTAGTATTTGTACCAGTACTAGTACTAGTAGCAGTAGCAGCAGCAGTAGTAGTAGTCGTCGTAGTAGTAGAAGAAGAGCATAGTTGTTATAGCGGTCGTACTAGCAAGACGAGCGGTAGTAGTAGTAGTAGTAGTAGTAGTAGTAGTAGTAGTAGTAGTAGTAGTAGTAGTAGTAGTAGTAGTAGTAGTAGAGGTGGTAGTAGCAGCGGTAGTAGTAGCAGTAGTAGTAGTAGTAGTAGTAGTAGTAATATATATATAATACATATAAGTAGAAGTTTAAGAACAGTGCAGCGGTGTCCATTTCCAGCACCACCTCGAGTACCACTAGGACTCGTCATACGACAAGAAGGACTACTACTGCTACAGCAAGAATAGCGTTCGACAAAGCTTTGTTCTTAAAGTACTTGGCTAAACAACTCACCTACAGAAGGCCTTATAAAGCTTCAGATGTATAGGCCCCCAGCTAGTCCCTAGGACTCCTAGCACCGACCGATATTGGGACCGCGGCGCTTGTGTGATCTGCTCTGCTACACAATCCTTGTGATCCTAATGGTCGTGGCACTCACAGCCACCACGGTCTATAAGGAATCATAAAAGTCAGGGCTTTCTGGATGCTCGGGTTTGATGGTCGAGGCTTATATTAGCTATGGGGTTTGCAAGGCCGGGAATATAGAAATTATGCAGAGGTTTAGGGGCATATATATATAGGGTTATATAAGCTAGGGTTTATAGAGGATTTAGCATAATATTCTCAAGCCACATCAAACTCCCAACTCAGCTCACCCTTCGAACCGGAAACGACTCTGTGCAGTTGACTACAGGCACACCAGTAAAACGACTGTACCCCAAAACACCATTCCCGAAACAGTTCGACAAAGTTCAAAGCAGCACTTTCGCATGCGATCACCTCGTAACGGTCGAATCCCCGACAAAGCACTGCTCAAGCACATCACGAAGTGACGTGTTCCACCCGAGGCCTTTCAAAGTAAGGCCAGCACTCGCACAAGCCCATCATGTGCATGGAAGTATCTTCAGCAACATAGCTAGGCTAGTAATTGTCACTTGGGCTGTAACAAGTGTGATCCCTGCCCAAAACCCATGAAGGGCTTTCAGCCTTCATTCTGACTGACTGTCAGGAGCCGGCGTCGCAGCTCCTTCACCTGGGATCAGAGTGGGCCCGGATGAAAAAAACTTCCGGCAACACTTGTTCTGACGACGGGTGCATATGTGGTTATAGCTAGGGCTTAGCGGGCCTAACCCGGTTCCTGTCAAGTATTATAGGCTTGCAGGTACTTTGCATTGGTTTGTTTCCAGTCTATGATTCAATAGGGGTGGGTCCAAATTAATTAAGGTTATAGGGTAACCCCACACAAACACACATCAGGCTATCGTAGATAGCTTTGGATGCTGGATCCCAAGATCCCTGTGACATCCTGGCTCACAACCCTGAAAGGCTGGTAAATCCCAGAATGGGTTCGTAGGGTCCTGTATAGGAAGTAACATATACAGCTATGGCTCTTCAGGACTAAATGGATCTAGGGCTCTGCAGTAGTTTATAGTGGGGTGGATATTGTTAATGTTATATAGAGCCATTTCAAGTTATGGCTTGGTTTCCTTGTAAAGGGTGTATAGAACTTGCAAATTCAGAAACTTCTACACCCATGCACTCTATCCGCCCCGAAACCGCGGAACAGCCTTCTCACTTGAAACCTGTGCCCATGGCAGGGGTTGTAGGGTTCTAGGGTTGTTGTAGGGCTATCCTATGTATGTATGTGTACATATAAATATACATGGGTGGGTAACAGACTTAATGGGTGCCATTTCCAGCACGATAAGCACCCGGAAAGCCAACAGTTGTGCCAAAAAAATCACATGATACCTGCATGGGTATTTCTATGACACATGAAAAGAACATGAAAGACACCCGTATGCATGATGTTGTGTAGTCTATAGATGTGCACGGACTACTCTACATCAACAGCCATACGAACAACACCATCAAGTCAGGCTGCCACATGATTGCAGTAGGCGATGTTCACGGCCATAGAAGCATACGTAACCACCAGGACGTGCTTTCCCAATGGTGTGTAGCGAATGCCACAGTGGGACCGAGTCCAATAGGGCTCGAGCTTGAAGTTGGCGCAATTGTCAAAGGTCCTAGGTCAAAGCCATATCAACTGAAAGCCTTGTGGAATATCGTGCTAAGTACACATGCATGCAAGAACCTTATACATGCGATAGCTGTGTGCAGCCGGCAATCTGCTTCAAAGGGCCTCGGCGCTCCACCGCGATGGGGAGTACATCTCGTGAGTTGTAGTCCGGACGCAGCTTGACCATATCAGCAGCCTGGGCCTTGAGTAGGGGCAACCCGTCCAACACGAGCTTCAATAGATCCTGCAGGGATGCACCATTCTCGCGATCAGCCGCCTCGCTGGCAGCCCCCGGCTTCGTCTTCGGCCGGGCCGCTTTCTTAGGCACCTCGCTAACAGCCTTGGCCTTGTTCTTGGGCTCCGCCGATTTCTTTGGCACCATAGTAGACACCTGCCCCTTCGCAGCTGGCCGCTTCATCACAGCCGGGCTACGGCTGCGGCTCAGGCTCTGCAAAGGCTTCTCCTCATCATCCTTGACGGCTCCACTGCGGCCGCGACCACGACCGCGACCGCGGCCTCCCCGACCGCGAGCACGGCCACGTCCACGTGGCTCTGGTGCCTCTGAATCCTCACCCTCAGCCTCGTCGTGGGGCTGATCCTCGCCATGCTTGCGCTTCCGCTGAGCTGCCACCTTTTGCTTCCGCAACATCCTCTGCTCAACCCTAGTAAAGCTATGAGGAACCTCCGGAATATCGGCTGCACAACCTGCTGCGTTCCCATCCGAAAGCTCTGGGAGGGGATCCTTCTCCGCGACCTTGACAGGCTCTGGGAGGGAGTTGGCCTCATTCATGGCGGTCTGGGAGGGGCCGGCATCCTGTTGGGAGTCCCTACGTGGCTTCTTAGACTTCTTCTGGGAGGCCACACAAGCATCTGGGGTGGAAGTCTTGTCGGAGGCCACACAAGCGTCTGGGGTGGAAGTCTTCTCGGAGACCACACAAGGCTCTGAAGCGGAAGGCTTCTGGGAGGGCACACGAAAGTCTAGTGCGGGATCCTTCTCACTCGGCTCTAGGGTTGAAACCTGCTGTGTGCCACAAGGCTTTGGGATGGAATCCGGATTTGAGGCTCGTGTGCCCGGCCCCATAATAGAACCCATCTTTGAACTTGCCAGCGGTCTTGCAATCACTTGCAACTCGTCACGGGTACCCGTTGCCGCCTCGACGGCAAACTTGGTTTCCAAGTTGCAGCGAAGCCCTTCCATGTCACTGGTCGAAGGCCTACGGAACAGCCTTCCCCGCTCAATGGTCTCCTCGATCACGATGGCTCCGGGCTTGGTGTCATGAGAGGGCTGCAACCTTTGGGACTTCAAATCGTCGAAACCGCACTCCAACCAACAAGTAAGCCCGAATATGTACGGAACCTATGAAACCTTGCATGCTGCACACCCTTCTATTCCATGCACGTATCGATATAACACATGTACGTTTTCAGGAGTATACTACACTACATATGAGTGTCGTGTATGCAACCACATACAACCTTCTAGTACGATATAGCACAAGAGCTTTCACAGACTCACAACCCGGCACCCATCTGCACATTGAGTTTGGCCCAGCCACACACCAGCAGAGGACCCACTCGCACCGGACTCAGAAGCAAGTGGAGCAGCACGATGCAAGCCATGGGCCAGGGACCTCTGGGAGCCAACGGAAAGTACCTGTCACAGGACTAATTTTCCTTTCTTTAAAACACATGTTGCAAACCTTACAAATTGAAAAACTTCTACTTTGCATGCATCACTCGCCTCGTACGATGGCAAAGACCTCAGCCTGTTCGCAGCTTGATCCAGGACATCCGGCGGCACCAGCTGCGTGTCCTCGCGCTTGAGCACCATCATGTTCTTGAGGGCTCGCAACCGCTCTTGCAGCTGCTCCTTTGCCAAATCCTCCCTGCTCTGAACCGCCTCGGGACTCGAGACAACCTCTGCCACCACAGCAGGTGACCGCTGAGAAGCCCACTCCAAAGGGTCCATAGCCACTGAAGCCTGCACGTCCAAGGGATTGCGGCCGATAGCTGCATCAGCCTGCACGTCCAATGGATTGGGGTCCACAGCTGCATCCGCCTGCACGTCCAAGGGATTGGGGCCGATAGCTGCATCAGCCTGCACGTCCAAGGGATTGGGGCCAATAGCTGCATCAGCCTCCATGTCCAAGGGATTAGCATCGACAGCTGTGTCATCAGCCGGCACATCAAAGGGACCCTGCACATCGCCGGTCTCCTCCTCCGAAGCTTGGGAGGCCTCGTCATCCTCGTCACCTTCGGGCTCTGAAGCCTCATCGTCCCCACGGTCTGGTTCCCCAAACATCTCATCCTCAGCTGGGATCAGACATGATGGTACACCTGCAGACATGCATACACTAGCATGTGTGTGTGTGTGTGCGTGTTTAAAGGTGTGTGTGTGTGTGTGTGTGCAAGTGTATGTTACTATATTTGTACATATATACAGTATGTATACACACTACCTATCATGATTACTCAGATACGGATTCGCATCTACGTGTCTCTCAGGCATGGGCACACGAAAGATATAGTGTCACAGACTGAGCTTTTGTAGCCTCTGCATGCATAGGTACATGAACTGCTAGAACAAACTAGCCAATGAATGAATGAAGGAAGGAATGACATCATGCATGATTGGGTGCGTCACTCTGCACATGCAGTAATGCGTCACACCACAAACCATGCAATAGTTCATCCACCGAATCATTGCACTAGACAAACCTGTTTCCAACCAAGACTCGGCAAGCAGACAAATATCAAGATCCCTCTGCTTCTTGGACCGGTAGCGAAGCCGGCGAAGGCACAAAGTCATCGACTTGATGGCCTTGCCATCAGGCTTCCACTTCGTATACTCAAAGGCATCCTCGCCTGCACGGCCCTTCCAGAACTTTGCACAATCATTCAAGATAGCCCTGTGCAATGTAACGGACTTGTAAAGCTTTGGGTATTTCCTGACGAACCAGGCATAGAGGGAAAGAAGGTCGTGGTTGCTTTTCAACGTCTTCTCATTGATAATCCCTTCTTTCACCGGGTAGGCGATGATGGACCCCGTTCTTGCCTTGGCCACACACGCAGGATGCGAGCGGACGTCCTGCCAGACGTAAGTCCACTACTGCAGTGCTGCCCACACACATGCATGTCCCCCGCCCCTTGACCCCTATGCGCCCTCTTGGTCTGATTCTTCAATGATCAGCACACATGTGCACACACACACACACACACAGTCGACAAGGCAGTCCTTGATAAGGCGGCGAACATCAAAGATGGTTTCATCCCCATGCTTTCGGAGGAAGGCAGGCACTGGGGCCAAAGCGGCATTCTTATCTCTAGCTGCCATGGCAGCTTCGGCTACTCAATCAATCTGTCAGCCCAAGCCAAAACCCTCCGGGAGCACGACAAGTCTGCATGCCGCCTTCACTCACACCTTCGGCCGGGCCCCGGACCGTCCATCCACCAATGGACCGATGGCATGTGGCCGCCACATGCATGCATGGTCATGTTTATCAAACACAGCTCTTTGAAAGCTGCCTGATTTATGTCGCATCTATCTGAATTCACACATGTGCACTTCCATGCCAAGCACATGCCTTGCTGGAATGCAAACAGGCAGAGAGATGCTGAGGCATCCAGGTTTGAAAGGGGCCTTCTCGTACATGCAGCTTGATACCGAGCACAGTTTCAAGGAATCACATGATGTTGATGATGAATCATAAGTAATTGGTTTTCTGTTGGCCTTGTGCCCGCGTATGTTTTTTTTTTGGTTTAACCAATTTCCTGGGGGGTCCATGTCGAAATGGAGCACATTGGGCGCTCCAGGTAAAAGGAGGGCACCCTTAATAAGGACCCCTAGGTATATATCCTTAATATAGCTAGTATATACCTATTAAGGGTCCCTCCTTTTCCCCTTTGAAGTACTGTAGGGTTTTAGGGTTTAGGAGTTTAGGATGGGAACTTGGGTATATATTCACACTTGCGGTTTTTGTCCATGAGCAGGAGGGTTGCTCACCCTTGCCAAACCTTGTGAGAATTCCAAAACCCTGCGAAGACCTATACCATACACAAAACCTGCATAATGCCTTTCTAAAACCCTTCTGAAACCAGTAAGGCAACCTGTTAAGAACCGATATAAGGTCCCTGTAATTACAACCCTGAAAAAGCCAAAGCTGTTCCGAGTGGAAGATGGTGGAAGCTTCGACGAGAAACCCTGCACCCGAAACCCGAAACCGTAAACACTCAACCCTCAGCCCCTTATCACGAGCCATGACCCCTGGCACCCCTTCAAAACCCTACACCCCATTCGGGTTTAGGGGTTTGTAGCGGATTGGGCTTAGTGAATGCTTAGTGTGTAGGATTGCCTACAGTCCACTAAACCCTGCTTCCGGCATTCCAAACCCTACCTCCGAAATCCTATCCAGACCCTGCAAAACTTATTGTTCTTCTGGCTATGGGCTCAGATTCTGTGGGTCATAAACTAAGCAGAGGCATCCAGCCTATGACATTCTTGAACATGTTTTCTGTTTTTACCAGAATGTATCATTCAATAAGAAGGACCGAAGACTTTAGTTTGACAAGAACGGCCCCCACTCCCTAATTCGATTTTTTACTGAGGAATCAAGAAGCAGCACAACCAGACTTTTGACCAGCTTATGCGCGAAACTGGGCCTGAAGAATTTTTGGGGCAAGGACGGTTTAGAGTTTAGGGTTCAGGGGCTTTGGGTTTAGGGTTTTAGGGTTTAGGGTTTAGGGTTTAGGGTTGCATTCCTCACGTTATCAGGTCTTTGATAAAGGAAGTTAAAGCGGGATGCATAGCCTCATACGAGGACTTCATCATTTGGAGGTTGTAAGGTCCGTATGGCAAAAAGCGTTTTCCGCCTCGTACTCCAGTGCCTTCTGCAAGTCTTCGGTGCGAGGCTTCGTCGTTCGCGGTTTCAGGGTTTTTGGGTTTGAGGTTTAGAGCTTCAGTGGTTGATTACAAGCATACGGTACTGAACCCAAAGCCCTGTTCTGAGTTCTAGCTGCTGTAAATGAGCCCCTGTCCCCTGCACCATAGTAGTTCTAAACTAGGAGGTACCTGCCTGTAGCTCAGTGACTTGTGCGATTGGTGGCTGCAGCGAGTTCATGTTTAGTGCGCCTTGGCACGACTGCCACATTGGATGCTGCTTCTACAACTGCTACCGTCGTCACTATACCCTATGCAACCCAACAGCAACTCTATAAAATGCTTCAAACACGCCGTTCTATTTCTCAACACCCCTAAACCTCGAATCTATATTGCCTAACCCTAAACCCTAAAACCTCCGTTCCACCCGAATCCCAGACGCGAGCCGTCTTAGCCACAAATTACAAACCACTGACAGGCACTCAACCCCAGAAGGATCGTTTTCTTCGACATGTCCCGGAAACCTTAAACCCCTAATCCCTGAACCCTAAACCCCTAAACCCTTATTACAAGGAACCCTCAACTAAACCCTACTAAAAACCCCAAACCCCTACGCACAGACCCCAAAGTAGTTCCTTTTTGGGATTACTTTATAAGATTCTATATATGAACCCCAAAAAGGAACTACTTTGGGGCCTCTGGGTACCATTAACCCAAAGGCTCCATGTACCTTTATAGTAGATACTTAAGCCTTAGAGGAGTCCCTATGTAGGTACTTTAAACTTTAAGGCCTAAGTATATACTATAAGGGTACATGGAGCCTTTGGGTAAGCTGCTGCAATCCGTCTTAGGAGCTACAGCGGTCGGAGCGAACTGGAGGCCTCAGTCTCTGCAGGGCTGTAGCTTAGGGCTTAGGGGTTTAGGGTTTAGGGGTGTAGGGTTTAGGGCCAACCTGGACCCTAAGGAACCTACCTTTTTTAGGGCCCCTTAATATGATTTCTTTATATAAGTTCCTGGAAAGGTAGGTTATTTGGGGTTAAGGCCGGGGTTGAGGGTTTTAGCAGGTTTTTTTGTGGGGTTTAGGGGTTCAGGGTTTAGGGGTTTGGGGTTTTTAATGGGGCTTAGTTGGGGGTTCCTTAAAATAAGGCCTAGGGTTTACGGTTTAGGGTTCAGGATTGGGGGTTTAAGGTTTGAGAGTGTGCCGTGGATTCGGAAACCTACCGTGTTCAGGGTTACAACCTATAATTAATGAAGGGGTCATAACCTGCTCTTGTGTAAGGTTCGGGGCTACCTATGTTTAGGGCCCGATAGCCTCAAGATCTGAGCCAGTAGATGCTGAAAGTTCGGGGTTGTGAGATTATGGCTTCAAGGTTTATAACATGAGGGCCAGGGTTGCTGTACCAGTATATAAGAACAACCCTGGCTGTCCCTATACACGTATAAGTATGCCGCAAAACATCGACTCCTGAATTAGCTAGTAGGCTCTAGACTAGAACCCCGTGTCATGTGACAGCCTCCGACACCAAGCACAACCACGTATGTGACACCCCTCGGTCGCACCCTAAGCCCACCAAGCTCCCCCAACGACACCCTCAATCCAGGTCTTCGAAAATACGACAGCATATGGGTAGTTGTCAACATTATGGTCCCTTTTTGGATCCTTATTATAATACGGCACCCACCTAATATTTAAGGTACCCAAAATGGGACCATAATTTCGACAACCACCCATCTGTATTCCTTAAGGTTCCCGAATACACACGTATAGTATAGAAACCTTCATGAAAGGCCTAAAGGGCCTAAAGCACTGCGCCTGGAGCCCTATTTACGTCTTTACAGTAAGCTTTTGGATTCCTCGGCCATGCCTCTAGGCCCCTAGACCTTCTTAAAATGTATACCCGTGTGAATCCTCACAAAGGCTTACGCAAAGCTGAAGACTGAATCGTTAAAGCCCTCCCAAGCCCTTACGGAACAGACCGCTGGGCCCTGATAATCAGACATAAACAGATCTTCACCCCCAAGAAAAAAGTCTTCAGAGGACGCCGCTCAGCCACAGTGCCAGCCCAGGCTTGCCAGAGTGGAATCGTAAGGTAAACTTAAGTACATCGCTCATCCCTTGAAGAAACCTTTGTAGATCTTTAAACCATTATGGTAAAGACAGCGGAAAATGTTGTATACCATAGCCAAAGTCTTTTACCAACTCCCCAGGGCTCCTTTTTAGTTTTGAGTTTTTATAGCTATACTATCTAGGATGCGAAGTAGTACCCTTCTCCCCTTTTTGTAGTCCTAGGTTCCTTGTAAAGTTACCCAATACCAAAAAGAGAGGCCTTTTTATTCTTAGGTTACTGGGTATCCTAGCTACAGTAAACCCCATAAAGTTGGAAACCGGATTAAGGCCAAATCGTGCTGGGGATCACTATACATTACTCTTAAGGATTGAGGCTATTGGATTTCCAACTGTTGGGCTTCTACTGTAATGTAGTGTTTTGAATGATATACTGGCTTGGGGCCTGAGGTCTAGGTAAGCGGCTTCATCGTGGTTGAAGGTGTTGCGATTTAAAGATTGGCGCTTTAGCCTCAGGCGACATGGGTCGGATACAGTGTAAACCATGCCTGGTGCAGGAATGAGGGTTAAAGGGTGTCTGGAAAAGGGTTTAAGGTGTGGGGTATGAGCTTACGGTAATCACCCTGAATCCTAAATCTGGCACTCTAAGCCCTAGAGCGGTAAATTTCCAAGGCCCCAGCACAGTAACACTCTCAACCCTGGAATCCCACCAGGGTTTCATGGTTTGGAAAGAACTCGAAGCCAACAGCAGCAGCTAGCCCCCGAGCTTGCGGTATGGACTACCCACACCTCCCAAACGTGAGTAAACTAATGGCCCAACATCCATAGACGGCTAATCTTCTACTTACTTTTTGGGGTCCAGGTGCTACTTTGATGCAATATATGGTTCCAGCCACACGTCACCTATGAGTGATGTTTCAGGCTGTAGCTTGCTAGAGGCGCAAGGAGCACATGCTACGAGGAGAGAGTAGGTAGATATGGGCTCTAGCAGGGATACTAGGAGCACCCAGCAGGCGGAATGGGCAAACGCATAGCTTCAATGGAGCCCTAAACCCCAAACTCTACAGGGTTAAAACACCCTGAACCCTCACTAAACCCTAAACCCTTAACCCTCAACCCCATGCCAGGAAAGGTTCTGGGACTGCGCTATCAGATCGGGCCGGCGAAGTACCGGTAGCCCAAGAAACCCCAAACCCGAAGCAGGAGCCCGACACCCCCGAAACCTAACCCTAGGCCCCTATAGTAACCCTTGTAGTAGTTTAGGAACCCGTTTAAAACAGGCCCGAAAAAGCCCGATGGACACACTGCATTCTTAAAGGGTCATGGGACTTTCAACCTAATGCTCTTACTAGAGTAACTATAGTTATATAGTTATATATATATATATATATATATTGATTTACATTACTGAGTCCCATGGTTATCCCAGGGTTGCTTGTTTCGTGCAGGTCAGCAGCAGCAGAAGCGGCTCTCTCGTTCTATCTTCTCGAGGCTTCAAAGTTCAGGGTTCGGGCTTTTAGGGTGGATTATCGTACTGGGAGGGGCAGGGGACGTAGTAATGGCTCTTAAAGGGATCTATAGGGTTCCTTAAAGGCGTCTATGGGGTTTAGGGTTTAGGGTTCACTTGGGAGGGCAGGGGACTTAGTAAGTAGGTTATAAGTAGAGTTATAAGTACCCTAAATGGAGTTACCCCAATTATAACCCTACTTATAACCTACTTACTAAGTCCCCTGCCCTTCCAAGTAGCGTGGATTTTTAATTGCGGTTCAGGGTTCGGGTTTTTAGGGCTTTAGGGTTCATGGCCTAGGGTTCAGGGTTAGGGTCGTTCGGGCTTGAGGGACATTGCCCGAACAACCCCAGACTCTGAAGCCTTCAGCCCTAAACTTACTTTTGGTTATCTATAAGGGTACCATAATATAGGGGCCTTAATAGTCCTATAACTTACCTTAAGGTTAGTAGGGAATTGAAGAATGGTAGAAATAGTAGTTACAATTTTACCCCATTCCTCCATTCCCTACTAACCAAAGGTAGGTAAACCCTTCTCGTGTGGACATCCGCCCCAGCTGCCAAGCCGGCTTGTAGGGTTCCTTTCGGAGCCCTAAACCCGACGCCCTAACTAAGCCCTACACCCTAAGCCCTGAACCCTAAGCCCAAAACCCTAAACCCGAAGCCCAAAACCCTAAAGATTCGGATCAAAGGGGTGGGCCCGGACATGTCGGTCTACATCCTGCCTTCGGTCACCTGGGAGTTTCCCAAAATCGGGGGTACCTTATTTGAAAGGGATCCTTTAAGGGTTCCTTAAAGGGATCCTATAAGGGTTCTACAAAGGGTTTAGGGTTTAGGGTTGTAGAGTTTCCGAAAATTAGGGGTACCTTATTTTGGGGTCCTTATAATAAGGATCCTATTATTTAGGGCACTCAACTAGGGTCCCCTATTTTCGGAAACTCCCAGCTTTTCCAGAGGATGGCACCGTCGGCTTCCTCAGCCCAGCATGGGTGCATGAAGACAGGCAGCGAGAGCGTCTGAGGTTTAGGGGTTTTAGATAAGGGTGGGATTTCATCTAGGGCTTGCTGCCTGGAAGTTGGCAATGACGAAGAATGATTGCAACATGGAATGGAGGTTGTCGGGCCCAAGAAGACGTGGAGCAACCGAGCCACCAAAGGCTCGACAAGATATTTGCTTCCATGGTATCATGGTGGTTTAGGGTTTAGGGTTTACAGTAAGGTTTCCCTCCTTGAAGAACTTTCGCAAAATCGAGGTTGACGGGAGCCGGGTCTGGTAACGACTGGACTTGGCGAGATCAGAGGCCGTCGAGAAGCTGGTGCCCTTAAAGTAGAAGCCAGAAAGTTGGAATATCATTATCGAAACCCCTCTAAGGTAAATTATAGGGGATCCTACCATTAATCCAAAGTCCAACTTTCTGGAGTGCCTTTAAAGTCCAGACAACCTTAAGCCCCTGACATCTAAACGCCTTAACCCTCACGCCCAGACCCCTAATCCCTAAACCTTGGAACCCTAAACCGCTACAACCTTGCCCTAAATCCCAAACCCCCTAAACTCCAAACCTTGAACGCTGCCTTGGGCCTTTGATTCCATCCTTTTTGCGCAGTTTCTGGTGAGGTCGCTGGCCAAGGGTTGCTTTCAAAGATTCCAGTCTAAGGGATCTAGAAGTGTTACGATAAGGGCTCTAAAGGGGACCCATAAATTAGAACAGGGTTTTGGGGATAGATTATCATAGTGACCCTTAGGGCCTTAGCGGGGTAGAGGGGAGGGGGGTAGGGTGCCGCAATACCTATAATAAGTGGCCTTAATAATGGCCTTTTTCAGGAAGTAAAGTCCCCTACCCCCTTCCCCCTTACCCTCTAAGGGTCCCTATGAAAGAGGTCTGAATGGGGTTTTGTTGAGAAGTTCTTCGTCCCCCAGTGGTACCCTTTGCATGTTGCAGGGCTAGTCGTCTACAACATACTAAATCACGTATCCTCCACACTCTATTCAAATGATTCAGACCCCCACCTAAGCAACACCCTAGAACTCCTTAGGCTTTGGGGTGTAGGGCTTATAGGGCCTCGCTGTAGATGTTTGCTACCTTGTACTCCGAGCTGTCGCTGAGCAGGCATTCCGCAGTCCCCTGCTTCGTCTCTTCGAAGCGACGATGAGGCATGGGAAGGTTTCCATCATTTCAGACTCTTAGTCAGTGAGGGTAACTAATTTGTTACAGCGTCATGTGTTTAGAGGCACCGCACTTCAGCACAAGCCTAACGTCTCTTCCGAGAGTCTTCAATGGTTTGGGGTTTTGCAGTCTATATATATATATATATACACATATATATATATATATATGGTCACCCCACCCCCCCCAAGATCTACATCCGCCTCTTCCACACAATTCCACAGGTTGCTTCTCTACATTGGTCGACTACTCACATATGCCGAAAACACCGTAAATTCCGATACAATCGTGCTTTACTCCATGTGCATGCAAACAGTGCTGCTACAAGTCGCGGGTTTGATATGTGTAAAAGTCTGGCGCCGAATCTCGGCAGCAGATTTATGGTAGTTTATATTTTGGAGAAGCTGAAATGCTGGAGGGCGTGCTATTTTTGTTCTGGTAATACTAAAAAACCTCGTGTTTTTTTGCGTTTTCTGGTGTGTTATTTAACGACATTCCTCTAATAATCAAAATACTATTGTCTCTCTTACGAAGACGTCCGTGTGCCTGGGCCATCTCTTTCCCCCTGCTCGTGAGCGTCCGATTCTGATGCGGCCATCAATCACAAGGCAGGGGCTCCTTAACCTTGTAAAACAAAGTAAAATGGCACTTCATGGAAGAAAACTCTTCTTTATGTTGTGAGTCGATATTAAAGGCAGCCATGTGCATAGCAATCGCTATCTATTTTTGAGGGCGCTCATTTGGGCCATGAGTTTTCATTCGGTTAACTCTTATTGATGCTGTCCTATACCCCGGAGAAGATGCCGATCGCTATGTCTATGGCTGTTTCTCTAATTGCTGTCATAGAACGTAGCGGAAAAAATAGCTCTCTTCAATCTTCAAGCGACGCTCCCCAGATGTGATCAGGAAACAAAGAAAAGCTTGCTTACTGGTATCTTTTATTAAACGGGCAAGAGGCGTAAGACTTGTATCGGTTTCTACACCTCCCTCACATCCTGACAAAGCGATACCGGTCCTTCTGTCTGTGACTGTGGTTTAAACGCTGTCATAGTTCGTATCACAACATGAAAAGGAGCTCTCTTCAGTCTTCAAAGACTACAGGTGACATCGTAGAATTTTCTTCCGGGTTAGCAGGAATCTTCATGTCTCTTGCTTGATAGGTATGAGGATGTCTCATAGGAAACCGAATAGGAAGCCTCCATTGTTTCTGATGATAGCAAGATGCAAACAGTTTCCCACAATCCTCAACATGAAATGAATTAAGTTCTAGATAGGCTTGCGCTGCTACGGTGTTGGATCTGTAGGCGGTGCAGCTTGCCGAAGAATGGCCAAAACCATTTTCGAGAAAGTTCAGGTACTGGAGCCAGTGCTGCTGGTGCCATAGATCTACCAACCTCCGAAAACATACATGAAATAAACTATGCAACGACTAGGCCTTTTTCATACTTACCAAACAAGAGTAATGAAAACCGTTGTTGTTCCAGAAGACACATAAATCATTATTTCCAGTCCTTGACAACGGCTGAAAGCACACAATTATCTTGTGATGCAATATATCCTGTCTTGGACATCAGAAAACACTAGAATGCTCAAAAAATTCAAAAATTTCCGCCCTGAAACTCACGAAACACTGTACTGCTCAAAAAAAAAAAAATTCTGGCATCTATGGCCAGGCCGGGGGCAGATTCCTTAAAAGTTTGGAATTTTTTGAGCATAGCAGTTTTTCGTGCGGTTCAAGGGTTGGAAAAGTTGATTTTTTTTGAGCATTACATGTTTTGTGCGGTTGAACCGCACCTCGTCCGGGTGGATTTCCATGGCTTCGTGTGCGGCAAGGTTTCAATAGGTCACACTTGATTGTGCACAGCTGCGCACCCATCACATATCGCATGTCCCTCTTCACTAGACCCTCTCATAAACACTCAGTGGCTCAAAATTTCGGCTGTGGGAGAACGAGACGGACCAGGCGGTTTTGGTTTTAGGACCAGCATCAGCAGGTTTGGGGGCGGACAAGACACGCGCATCATGAGCATCAGCGGTGCTGCATGGCAGTGCAATAACTGGAGCCGCTACCCCATGACCTCGTTGTTGAGTGGTACATTGAGCAAATTCAGTTCTTTTTGGCCATGATCAATCTCAAAGACGCTTTCTGTCCAGCTGGTTTTGGCTTTAGGACCAGCCCCGAAGCCGACTGATGTTCATGAGGCCACGGCTGATGCTCATGTTTCTACACGTCCTAGAGTTTCCAGATTCCAGATTTGCAGGATAAGTTTCCAGATTCCAGATTTCCAGATTTGCATGCTCTAAGATTCCAGATTTCCAGATTTGCAGGCTCTACGATTCCAGATTTCCAGATTTGCAGGCTCTAAGTTTCCAGATTCCAGATTCCAGATTTCTGGAAACCTTAGGGTTTCCAGATTCCAGATTTTTGGAAATTTGGAAACCTTAGGGTGAGCACATCTGGAAGTCTGGAATCTGGAATCTCTGGAAACATAGTGCATGCAAATCTGGACTCTGGAAACCTACGTACTGCAGAAAGCCGGAAATCAGGAAATCCAGACTCCGAAAACCTGCAGACGTAGATCTTGGGGGGGGCGAGCATATATATATATATATATATATATATATATATATATGAGTATACTCTTATAATATTAGTCACAACAATAACAATATGCTTGATTTAAGTTCTGGGTCTACGCTCCTTGTCTAGTGGCTTCAGGCGTCGGAGTGCAGCTGCAGGAGGTTGTTTTTGCAGGGGCTCCCTTTGCCTCTGCTTTACTGGTAGCTGGCTTGGTAAAGCATTCGCAGTTTAGGGTTCATGGTTTAGTTCCGCTGAGTAATCAAAGATCCGTGAAACTCCGTTTTGCAGCTGTGAAACTCGTGCAACAAGCGGAACCGTAAGCCCCAAACCCATATTACATTTTTAACCCACGTAGAACCATACATGTTTAAAAGATAAGCCCTAAGACCCCTACAGAAACCCAACATGCTAAAACCCAAAACCCTACACCTTAAAACCTCTCGCATACACTCTGCAGACTCGACAGGACAGACACACTCACACACACTTTAATCTATTACTTGCTAAGAACGGAAATAAACCCGAAAATCCCTGAGCCCAGCTGCATGATTCATCTTTAGTTGACCCTCAAAACCTCTATACAAGCTCTACCTGACCCCAAGTTGCCTAACATTTTAGGGGTTGTTTATAGACAGAAATCATTGAGGAACCCTACCTAAATAGCTAGTTTTCTCTGGGTCCAGGTACAGCTCAGACTCGAATATGGGGGCCTCGTTAATTGCCGATACTATTTTTTGGGGGGTTCCTTAATCTAAATATAGCATAATGGGCCCCAAAACCCATGTCTAGAATAGAGGGGCCTCGTTAATTGCCGATACTGTTTTGGCGGGCTCCTTACTACAAATGTTGTACAATAGGCCGCAAAACTCATTTCCAATTATTAAGGCCCCTATATTATAGTACCCTTATAGACCCCTTATAATGACCCGTATAGACCCCTACAAAGGAACCTCATTCGAATTATTAAGGCCTGTATAGTAGACCCCGACAGCCCCAAGCCCGGCTGAAATCTCCAGCCGAAGGCCTGCTCCAGCGACGAGAGCTCCGATGATAAGGAGTGCCTCGACGGCTCGGTCCGGGCTTCTAGGGTTTATAAGGTTTATAGGGTTTTTAAGGGTTTATGGGGTACATGGTTGAGGGTTTAGGGCTTAGGACTTTTGGGGGTTTAGGGTTTAGGGTTTCTAAGGGATACTTCAAGGTTCGCTACGAGGGATGCTACGAGGGTACTATCGGGACTTTGGGGTTTAGGGGTAATGAGGGTTACTTCAAGGTTCGCTAGAAGGCCTGCTACGAAGCTACCATGGCAAGGGTCTGACCAGGTCACCTAGGATGTCCCTTTTTGTAGTCCTAGGTTCCTTATCAAGTTACCCAATACCAAAAAGAGAGGCCTTTTTATTCTTAGGTTACTGGGTATCCTAGTCACCTCTAACCATTTGGGACCTATACACTCCGACCAGAATTCAACAGCTTAACCTGTTGAACGCTGGGGTAGTCAGCCCCTTTGAGGGCTAAACCCTAAACCCCAAACCCCCAAATCCTAAACCCGAAACCCCTTTTGGGCTAGGGTACTCAGCCCCTGAGATAGGCGCTTTGGGGGGTGCAAGGTTTGTAGAGTTCGGATGTAAGGGCTTAGGGTTTCGGAGTTTGGAGCTGGAGGGGTTGGGGTGTTGAGGTCTTTCAGGTGCGAGGTTTAGGGTTCACGGTTTAGGGAACTGCCGAAGCCAGACATGCGAAGTTCGTAACTAGCAAAGCCTTCGGCTCTATACCACAAGCCTTAACCCTGAAGAACCTAGATTTTCAAGGACTTATATAAGGAAGTCATAATAGGGAACCCTAAAATGGTAGGTTCTTCAGGGTTAAGGCAAGCCTTAGTGTCAGTGTTGACCACAGGACTGCTCAAACGAATGCATACTGGATGTAGGACAGGACCACAACTTGGGAGGCTCTTCCTGTTTTTCGAACTAGCTGAGTGCTTGAGCTCCGAAACTTCACTAATTGAGCAGACTGAGCAGACGTTTCCTCGATTTCCTGAGGGCATTCTGCCTGACAAGATAAGTTTCAGGAGCCACAAATGCACAAGCCAAAACCTCAGCGCCGTGGACAGATCGAGCCCAAGCCAAGCAAAAATTAAGATTCAGGGCGCAGCCAAACATGCATCCTCAAATGTCATTCAGAGCTTCTACAATCCCCACGGTTTAGGCCCGGCGTTCAGGGTTTAGGGTTTAGGGTTCATTCAGAGCTTCTACACTCCCAACCACGTGCTTGCCCTGCAGTTCCTCACAGCCCCACCCCGTCTGGTTCTTAGTAGGGCATGGGGGAATAGATCCCTATGATACTCCCTTGATAAGGTCCCCTATAGTCGTCCCAATAACCCATTCCCTTATTTCCTACTAAGAACCAGACAGCACCCCTAAAACCTGAACCCTCAACCCTGAACCCTACCTACGGACCCTAAACCCTACGGACCCCTAAACCCTAAACCCTACGGACCCCTAAGCCCTAAGCCCTAGCCTCAGGCTTCGCAGTGCCGGCAACCCCCCCGAGGGGGGTTGGCAGTCATGGGTCTCCGCGCACCTGGGGAGCAGATTTGTATCGATCCTTGGCTCCCCGCCCTCAGGGCTCCTTTAAAGGCTAGGATGCCCAGTAGTACCCTTATTCCCTTTTTGTAGTCCTGGGTTCCTTATAAAGTTACCCAATACCAAAAAGAGAGGCCTTTTTATTCTTAGGTTACTGGGTATCCTAGAAGGGGTCTATGAGGGCTACCATAAGGGATCTATAAGGGTACTATAATGTATAGGGGCTTAAATCATTACCTATATACTATCCTGGGGGGGGTTCTTTAGTATTATTATAGTATAAGGGGCTCCAAAACCCTATTCTAATATCAAACCTGAAAACCCACCCAAAAATAGCTTAAATCCCCAATACCTATAATAACCCTACACTCTAATTCCTAAATAATCTTAAACCCCCAAACCCCCGAAACTCCCAAGAAACCCCGGCGCTAAAGGCCTTCAGCCCTCATCTGCACCCTAAAGCCCTAAAACCAAATCCTCAAAACCCTGTGCTTCCAAGGACCTTAGAGCTAGAGCCCCACCAACCCATTAAGGATCCCACAACTAATAGGGCCCCCCAAAAAGGCACATAAGCAAGAATTAGGATAGGGATATCCCATATAAACCCCTTTGTAATGAAGCCCAATAAGGTCGGGACATCCCTACAAGATGCTTATGGTTATGTGCTTTTGGGGTCCCTAAAAGAAAGGCCGCTGGAAGCATAGAGTAGGGGAAGTCAGCACAGGATCCCTACGTCGCTTTTCAGTCGGCGCCATTGGGAGGAGCCCCTGGAATGCTTTTAGTGTGAGAGCCATCAAGACGTTTAGGTTTTCATGGTAAATGGCACCCGCCATGGGCTCGGAGACTCTGAACCAAGGAACATACTTTACCTATAGCATCCAGTGTAGTTCCTTGCTTCGATTATCCAAACTTCTAGGATAGTATCCTCACCACTAAGTTGGTTGACAAAACAGGAACTGTAACGGAAACTCGTTTTAAATTTTATTCGGGTTCCGAGGACAACCTGTCGCCTGAACTAACTATACCTTCCTTGAGCTAAGGGAGTTCGAAGTCCTTGGGGCATAGGGATGACTAGTGCTGGGCTGGACTTGTAGTGAGGGTAATGTAGAGGTAGAATGCTATTCCTGAGGTTTTGGTTTTGAGGGCTCAGGGTTTTTGCAGTTTGGCGCTTCAGGGCTTGGGGATGTCAAGATTTCTGAGTTTATCGCTCGGGTTGTCACGGCTTGGGGTTTCAAAGTTTTAAGAGTTCAAGACTCTGGGATGAGTAGTTCGGTTTCTAGCTTTTGGTTGTTCAGGGTTCATGTTTTCAAGCCCAAACAGCCCACCTTTTTTGTGGACTTATGTAAGGACATGACAACACAACAAGTATCCCTAAAACGGTAGGTTATGTGGGCCCAGGTAGGGTTTATAAAGGTTTATCGCAATCCGCGGTGCCCAGGCATTGCAGGAACTTCCGCGTCTTGTATGAACCTCCAGAATCGCACCGTGTTAAAATACATATATATATATATATATATATATATACATATTTATATACACATAGTATATATATATGTATATGTTGCATAAGAAATATATCAACATTCATAATAGTAATACTAGTAATATTCGTGCCGAAACCAGCATCCCTGCTCAAGTTTTTTCGGTTTGCATGTTGAACCCGAGACGCGCGCGACCCACTCACAAAACTGCACTTGCTCTACACCCGCCCCAGACCCGAAAGCCCATAAATCTTAAGACCTCAGGTTTTTAGGGTTTAGGGTTTAGGGTTGAGGGTTTAGGGTTTTACTCCATTGCAGGGATGCTGGGATTCCCCCGATCCATCCCTAAACTCTCACATGCTGGATCCCAAAGCCTGAACCCCAAAACCCTAGACTCCAGGCCGCAGACCCCCCACATCCTGGGTTCTTGTTTAAGGAGTTTGTTTTAAGTCACCATATTCGGGATCTATCGTTAATAACGTGGTTTCTTTGTTATGGTAAATTAAGTCCCTGATCACGAATCCAGAATCCGAAACCCTAAACCCCAAACCATCCCAGCATCACAAGCCACTGCTCAGTACCCAGGCCTGGCCCCTGATCCCTCGTGGCGGCGAGCAGAGTCACCGAGCCACCCTCATCCGATGAATTGGTAATTTGAGAGTGTACCTTGAATTTCAGTAGCATCCCTAACGTGACTTAAGGAATGTCCCGTAATTATGGGAAATTATGAGGTTTCGTGGTTGTTTATAGGTTCCCCAGTGATACTTGTTTGCATCCTTCTGCCTCCTTCTTTTCTAGGGTTCCTTAACAAATGCTTGTTCAAACTGAAAGGGTACCCTTATTGTGAAGGGGACGGGTGAACTCGGGGTCTAGGGAGTGCATGCTCGGAGGATCATGGGACTGAGTAACTACGGTAATCGGTACCTTAAAGGGGTTTACAGGTATATAGTTATAAGTAAAGTTACCCTTAAAGTGACAAAACTACCAAGTCCTAGGACCCATTAAGTACAGCGGCCTGAATGAATACTTGGATCAGGGCTTGATAAGGCTGTTTCTCTTGGGTTTGTCCTAAACCCTGATAGAGAAGCAGTATCCCAACCCAGCAACCCAGAGAGTAGAATACCTTTCAATTCCGGAAGATGATGTCTCCAAGTTTAAGTGGAGGTCAGTGGCTTCGTGGGTTTAGGACTGAGCGTTTAGGATATTATGACTGAACTGAATGCATATTCCTCGATTTAGGGGTGCTGGACTGTCAGAGATCTGCCTAGGGTGCCATGACATCTGCATAACTTATTATGGCCTTCTTACTTGGGCCTCTGATTGTATAAGGAGTCGCTTGGGCGCAGGGTTTGGGCGGCGAGGACTCTCTTTTGCGGAAATGGCCCAGACGTCATGGCAGAGGCGTCGGCGATCATGCTCACCCCGAAAGACCACGTTTGCTGTCGAGGACTTAGGACACATGTGCCGGGGTTTAAGGCTTTAGAGCCATTGTTCAGGAGTGTAAGGGTTGCAGACTTCAGAATACCCTGAACCCTAAATGTCAAACTCCCTGCAAAACTCGACAGCTCGACGGTAGCCTGAAGCTTTTGCCGAACTCTCGACATGCCATCGTGTACAAAGTTATCGACGTGCACGGAAGTCTGCTCCGGATTCAGGAAGTTTTGACTTTTTCGTCCGGCTAAGCGTGCCCAAGAAGGGAACCCTTGTAGGTCCCTTAAACCCATAAAGGATCCCTCAAAACAGCTCTTAAAAATCAGTGCTAGCGGTCGTATGGTATCATACTCTACCAATTATACCCCAAAACCCCATTCTATTTATGCCCTGCCCTTTGAAGGAGCTATATTTAGAATCCATAATAAGGAACCCGAAATGGGAGCTACAGGATGTCATAGAACTGGGCAGCATGATGAGGGAGACCCCTTAAAAAGTACCCCTTCTGAACTCTACTTCTGGCTCTCTGAAAAGGGACCTTATTGAGAGGGTCCATAATTATCCCCGAGGGTCCCCCTAATCCTAACTCCCAAGAACCCTTATAGCAATCCGTGTAGGAACCTTAAGGAGCCCTTTGAATGCCTCGTGCGAGATTTATTGCTCGGCCTAAAGCGCAGCAATCATAAGCAGAACACCTATAGTCTCCTTAGGAATTATTTGGTGTTTTGGTTCATACAAAACTCATGAGATTATTGAACCTATTGTTGTTTGTTATGGTTGTAAGGGGTATAAACCCTAGACTCCGGGACCAAACGTCCAACCTTTCCTGACTCTGCTCGCGCTTCTTTGCATTTTGAGCCGACAAGGGCTCCAGCTCATGAGGAGGAAGGGCAGCGCCTAGCCGATCGTGCAAAATCCCCCTTAAAGGATCCACTCAGGGTACTGGGTTCGCGACCTCGCTCGTGGAGTCCGGGGTTTCGGACGTTGTTGTTAGGGTTCGGTTGAAGGCAGTACGGTCAGAGATTTGTTTAGAAGCCTGAATGCTTTGTGCTGGATGGCCCAACCCTGAATCCTACGCCCGTGTCCCAATGACATAACGAATTCTAGAATGAAGTCAAGATCTTTTGACCACTGGCTTGGCGTACGTGGTCGTCCCTTCCTCCCCATCCTGACTCGATTGTCGCTCGACAAAAAGGTCACATTTGTGCGATTCCGAACCCTAGAAACATCTAGAAACCCTAATCCTGAAGCCTGAACCCACAAAGCCGCGGTCACGGGTATTTAGAATTCCGGACTATAGCAAGCTCTAAACCTTAAGCCCTAAACCCCAAACCCTAAAACCTAAACCCCAAACCCTATCTCCTAAACCCGAAACCTAACCTTCTGTTTAGAATTTAGCTAGGACCCTAGGGACCTCAGTCCCTGGGGTCCGTTATCCTTTGGGATCTGAAAAGTCAGCTTATTGAGTTGAAAGGGTTTCTGGTGCCGTGGTGTTTACTAAAGGAGCCTCAAGATAGTACAGAGAACAGTTTAGGGTTTAGGGGAGCCGCTACAACTATGTAGTTGCACCATGAAGCCCACCCCCCTCCCAAAGAAAACCTTGTGACCACGTAACGTCCGGTGCAGGACTCACTGCCTCGGGCGAAAGCCTATGCTTTTCTTTCGGTGGCTCCTTATTAAAGATATAGTACGATGCGCCCCGGAACCCTATTCTGATCATGAAGGAGCCTATATCGGAGGGTATGTTTCGGGGTGACTCTGATGTAACGACCTCCTACACCCAAAGCTCCAAATGTTTTGCGCTTCGGAATCGAAATCCATCCCTAAGGGTCCAAGTACCCAATTTGTAGGGTTTCAAGCTCCAAAAACCACTCAGGGTATGGATTTTGGGATCTAAAACCCTACTATTTGATTACTTGCACCCTCTGGGCATGAGATAGCATACACACGAAAGCCCCTTCACCTGTGCTGGACCCTGTTACTTGTCATACACCCTGAACCTGTCGTACCGATAGCACCGTGTATTCCAAACCTGCCTTGGTTCTTGTAGTTTCAGCCCTGATGAAGCCACACAACACGGCTCAGCACCCCATGGAACATCGCGACAACCACGCGGGAGGAATCGTTACCTGCAAACAGAAGCCCTAGACTCCAAACCCCCCTGAAGCTCAAAACCCGATAGACACTAGACCCTAAAGCCTAAACACCCTAAGCCCCAAGCCTAAAAGACTAAACTTAAGCTGTGGCCAATCTTCCATGCCAGGCTCTGGAAGCACCCAAAGTCGAGAAGAAGGTCAGGCTTAGGATTGCTCAAGGGCCTTACAGGACCTGACACTGTTACGGTTGATGATACAAATCCTGCATTACCCATGACAAGGAATATACCATAATTCCCATAGCTTAGGGCCCTTAAGGTAATGCAGGATTTATACCATCAACCGTATTCATCATCGTTGATAAGGGTTTTGTCATATCGGATGTCGCAGGGTAGTTGCCTAAATTAGGGTCCCTTCTAGTGTCTTGTTTTAAATGGCACCGTACTGTTTTGGGGGCCAAAAGGGTTTTTAACTTAAAGAGCTACCCACATGAACTTCAGCCGAAAGCCGTTGGTCTAGGGTAGGGTGTTCGGCTTTAGCGTTTAGGGTTGTTGGTTCGGTGACGGGAGTCGAACGCTGCTCGTTTTCCATTGTTTCTCGCTGATATCGATGTGGAGGTTCTACAGAAAACGTTCTGGACTGAAACGGGAATCGAATTCACTGAAAGCATTAAGTTCTACTATACAGCAGAAGCCTTGTCAGTTGGAGCGGGATGCAGAGCTCTTCACGGTTTTGGGTTTAGGGTGTAGGTACAGCTGGCTAACAGTATGCGGCACCTGTGCCATGGGACTTCGGTTTCGCAGCTTCACTTTGTTCTTTGATATCGGACTTTCAGGAAACACAGGATGCTAATGTAGACCGCAGATGATAGGGTCCTCAATCTCAGGACATCACCCCGCCCCGGCGCAGAAAAATATGAACGGATGAGTTTCAAGAAACTTCCTTATAACCTGAACTAAACCCTAAACAAGGACCCAGAGTAAGCCCTTATTCCCTTTTTAGGGTTTAGGTTCTCTTATAACAAACTCTAACCCCAAAAGGGCACCCTTTTTATTCCTAGGTTACTCTTGGGTCTAGTAAACCCGAAACCCTAACCTCCACGTGCAACCCGACTCACTAGGCTGCCATCGAGAGATGTCGCGGCCGACATGTCGGCGACTCGACCGAGGGGTGTGCCTGGCGCGATTGCGTCTCTTAGCCACTCTTAGCCTTTTTTTGGGTACTATCCTGTACTATACTATACTTGGAAGGGCAGGGGACTTAGTAAGGAGGTTATAAGTAGGGATATAATTGGGGTAACTCCATATAGGGTACTTATAACTGTACTTATAACCTACTTACTAAGTCCCCTGCCCTTCCAAGTACTCGCTTCATAGATCCCAAAGGTTTCCCTTTACTTCCCCTAGGCCACTGGACAAACAAGGCTTTTGTTTCGGAAGTAGGTGCACATCCTGTAAGTCGTGATCAACTTAGGGAGTGATTTCAACCGCCATCTTGCGAACCTGAAACCTCCGGTTTAGGGTTTAGGGTTTAGGGTAAAGCCTAAACGTAACCCCTAAACCCCGAACCCCAAACGCGAAACCCTAAACCGGGATTCTGGATTCGTGCAGCTTAAGAGACTTAGGCTGTTGCTCAAAGTGTCTTTTCCGCACAGTCCGCCTAGGCGCGATACTTGTGCAGACGTGTGACTACTTCGAGTCAGCGCTCGTGCTTCACTAAGTCAATAGAGCCTGGAAGTGGTGATCGGGTTTAGTTGGATTACCAATGCTGTATCTTTGGGCTCCTGAACATAAGTCTACTATCCCGTATCCCCCAAACCGTCTTAACATGAGTACTATGCTTCCTCCTTCACCTTAAGCCCTACACCCGGAGAAATGCCGGCCAGGTGGTTCACCATGAACCCGAAGACTTTTAAGCCGTGGAGCAGCACGTACAAATGTGTCGTGAGGCCCTGTTTGGGTGTGGGGCTTTAGGGTTTTAGGGTTGAGGGATTTAGGGTTTAGGATTTAGAGTAGAGGGATTTAGGGTTCAGGGTTTAGGGTTGAGGGGTCTAAGGTTTAGCGATTTAGAAGGGTTTAGGGTTTAGGGTTCAGCAACTCCAGTTCGACCAGTCTCTAGTCGAGCTAGCGGTTTTCGATTTAGACAAAACCCACCCGCCAAAAGAATCCCAAAACATTAAGAAACGCACATCTAGGTTCCTGAGTAGTACCCTTTTGCCCTTTTTGGTTTAGGGTCCCCTTATTGAAACTGAATATTAGGAAAAGGGTACCCTTATTACAAAGGGGTTACTCAGGAACCTAGACATCATTTTCCTTGAACCCAAGGCTTGGAACCTTATCTCCAAAACCCCTTACAGTAGAAGCCAGAAAATTGGAATATCATTATCGTAACCCCTTTAACGTAAATTATAGGGGATCCTACCATGAAACCATATTCCAACTTTCTGGAGTTCCCTTTAAGCCTCAAAACCCTCCTTGGAAGGGCTTTGGGGGACTTAGTAAGTAGGCTATATGTAGGGTTATAATTGGGGTAACTCCATTTAGGGTACTTATAACTCTACTTATAACCTACTTACTAAGTCCCCTGCCCTTCCAAGTAAGCCTGAACCCTAAAGCCGAAACCCTAAGGCAACCAAAATCGCTGATTTTGCAGACCTCAGGCCGGAAAGGACTGCAAAATTAGCGATTTTGGTTGCGCAGGGCGGTTGCGAAAGCCATATCGCAACCAAAATCGCTAATTTTGCAGGCCTCAGACCAGACTGCAACATTAGCGATGTTGGTTGCCGGGTCCTTCTCGCAACCAAAATCGCTAAGGCCATCAACATGTAAATATGCATATGAGAGAGAGGTTGAGGGTTTAGGGTTGAGGGATTTAGAGTTTAGGGATTTAGGGGTCAGGGTTTAAGGTTCAGGCTTCAAGGTTGAGGGATTTAGGGTTTAGGGATTTAGGGTTTCGGGCTCAGGGTTCAGGGTCGAGGGATTTAGAGTTTAGGGTTTAGGGTTCAGGGTTGAGGGTAATTATCCAAACGAAGCCTGGATGTTGCAGGGTTCTGGGTAGTTAGTATCAATATCACCCTTTTTGTCCGTATATAGATGCGTGTTTGTCAAAATTATGGCCCTTATCGGGTCTCTTAAATATTAGGTGCCGTATTATAATAAGGACACAAAAAGGGACCATACTATTGACAACCACCCAGATATAGAGCTGGCACCTCGAACCCTCCGGCGCCTACAATCGGGAGCGCTGCACGGGGATCCGGGTTGAGGATTTTGCTTGCCCGAAACCCTACATAAATTGCGCAAACCGATCCAGACCCCGAGTGTTGAGGGCGTTGAGGGTTTTGCTTACCATAAACCCATCTAAACCCTACGTGTTGAGGGTTTTGCCTACCCTAAGCCCATCTAAACCCTGAGGGTTGACGGTTTTGCCTGCTCCAGTACCGTCATCAACGACTTGCCGGCGGTCGACGGTGCAAAAACCTTGCGAAAACTAGCCGAAGTCCCAGCTTCGTGGTATTTAGTGGTTGTAGGTTTGCAGGGTTTTCTCTGGTGTAGGGTTTTGGGTTTTTTTGGTGTGTAGGGTTTAGGGGTTTGGTGTTATATAAGGGGTTTTGGGTGTAGGAGCTTTGGTTTTGGGGATTTAGGGTTTTGGGAGTATATAGGGGTTTTGGGTTTAGGGGCCTCGAGACCATGCTAGCAACAGGAATGATGATACAGCCGAATCACTGATCCTTAAGATGCTGCTCGTAAGGATTTCAGGGAAGTAGACCCTAGTTCTTTCATCACTTGCTCTGACGTTGGATGGATGGTGGCGCGATGTAGACTAAGCGCCAGACGGTGTTGAAGAGTTGGTCTCAATGCTGCTGCTGATGATGGTTGTTGTGATTCCTTCTGTTGCAGCTCATGTTTGTCCTGTCAACATGCTGGATCTGATGCTTGCTTTGTACTGCTGCTGCTGCTGCTGCTGCTGCTGCTGCTGCTCCTGCTCATCCACCAACCACTACCTGGTGTCAGTACCACTCTCAGGTAATCCAAATTCCACAACGTGCGCTGTATCCATTAAACGGTGCCCGGAACCTCCACGGTCCCCCGAACCTCGAACCTCGGACCCCAACCCCCCTAAATACCCCAAACTCCAAAAGCACACCCTAAACTCCGAAATCCCAAAAGCCTTAATATGGGGCCTCGTTAATTGCCTAGACTAAACCCTAAACCCAAAGCCTAAACTCTAAATTATTTTGGGGGTTCCTTGTTCCCTTAGCCCTAACATACCAAAAAACGGTAGAGTCGCTTCACTCAGGAACCAGGTGAGCAGCTGGAGGCTCTACAGGCCCGATTCTTCTGGGAGGGTGTTTTAGGGATTTAGGGCTTTTTGAGGTTTAGGGTTTTAGGGTTTAGGGTTTTCCGGTTTTAGGGTTTTCGGTTTCAGTTTGAGGGTTTAGTGCTTTAGGGTTTTAGGGTTTAGAGTTGCCCCGAGTTTCAGGGTTTCTGCTTCACGCCAACTAGAGTGTATCTGAGGCTAACTAGAGTATATATGAGGCCTTCCTCGTGGAGGCTGGTAGTGCTAGTGTAGTAGTGATGGTACTACGGTTGATGATGTATATATATATATACACATATAAATATAAATCCTGCGTCACCTTCAGGACCCTAAACTATGGGAATTACAATATATTCCTTGCTGTGGTAATTCAGGATTTATATCATCAACCGTATTAGTGCCACTAGCAGCAGCAGTCGCCGCCGTCACTGTAATCTCAGTGTTACTCGAGCCATCGTCGTAGCCATAGTAGTCGTAGGTGTAGGGTCCAGCCGCGGGCGTACACTGAGCCTGCACCTGACCAAAGCAAGTTTAAAAGACCACCGCTTTCGTAATGTCTCGCAGAGTTTCCTGGGTTTCGGAAGGTGTTGTCAGAAGCGGGTCGGGGCATGGCTTCTACGTACTGTTGGCGTACAACAACTTGAATCAACTGTCCACACCATCGATTACATAACGTAGCCTTTGTTGTTTCTGATATTCAATGTAATGAAGGATGTTGTCCACCAAAACCCGTTGTCTTGGTCGTTCTTTCTTCTATTCCAAGCCTCTGAGCTTCTAACCTGCTTGGTCTTACCTTTGGTTAGTAGGGAATGGAAGAATGGTAGTAATAGCAGTTACAATTGTACCCCATTCCTCCATTCCCTACTAACCAAGGGTAACTGGTCCTTGACATGTTGCTGCAAGGCACCAGCGTTGGAGCCAACCTCAGGCCCGTCGGGAGGTTGGTGTTTGGAGACCGAATGTTTAGGAATTCGGATTTAGTCGTCGGGATGTCGAGGTTGCAAGTTCAGGCTTCAACTTTAGGGGTTGGCCTTTGGGGCTGTTTTTTTGCTAGACTTCATAGACTCTGGTGTTGGGTACGTGTGAGTAATACGAGGCTTTGAGCCCCAAGTCTTTAGGATTAGCCCGATTGCTCTTTGGTTTGAGGATTCTGGAGCTTGGGATTCGCGATCTAGGACATCGTTTTCGTGAGTTCGAGCTTCTTCAGGGTCATAGAACGGGTCATATCTTCTAGGGTTTAGGTTTTAGGGTTTAGGGGCTGTATCATGTGCTCTTCGAAATCCTGCATGACCCTAAGGACTCTAAACTATGGGAACTATGGTATATTCCTTATAATGGGTAATGCAGGATTTTGTCCATCAGCAGTATATCGGGTCATATATTCTAGGCTGTATCATGTGCTCTTCGCAATCCTGGATGCCAACGCCGTACTTTTGTTGCGTTGTTCTGACCGGATAAACTCTGTTTCCCTGAGGGTCCATGCACCCAAATGGTAGAAACTTTGGCCGTAAAGTACTTCCTATATAGGTACATTAGGCCCAGAGCATATACTAATTATTTGAATACATGCACCCTTAGGGTTGGACTCGGTAGTCCCAAGCCGTATGTTGACGACACAGCAACCACGAGACCCTCAGTATGGGGTCCGAATACTTGTAACAGCACCTGCTTAGTAACCCCAATTGTACCATATAGCCTAAAAGCCAAACCCCAAAGCCCTAAACCCAATCACCCGAGTGAACTCTATAACCCTCAAAACCTAAGCCCTATAAACCATTGAACCCAGTCTGATACGGCTGATGGACAAAATCCTGCATGACCCTAAGGACTCTAAACTATGGGAATTATGGTATATTCCTTATAATGGGTAATGCAGGATTTTGTCCATCCGCCGTAGTGAAGGTCCTTCCAACATCTCGCCCTCAGGACTGCTCCGGATCAAGTGCCGGACGAAGAAGGAGCGCCGGGAATGTGCAAGGTTGGGTTATTCAACTAGGATGCCCAGTAGTACCCTCATTCCCTTTTTGTAGTCCTAGGTTCCTTATAAAGTTGCCCAATACCAAAAAGAGAGGCCTTTTCATTCTTAGGTTACTGGGTATCCTAGCTAAACTCAGTGCTTGGTTGAGTGGTGTCGGATAGGATTCAGAACCTTTACTCCCCTTAAGCTCAGGAGTGCATATTGGCGTTAGGGCTTGTTTCTAGTCTCTTTGTAGCTGATGAAGACCTTGCAATACCCTCAGTAATCCCGCTTCAAGTGCCACTATTCCCAGCTGTTACTAATGATACGGACACTTGATTTGCGAACCCTTTCCCTGTATAGGGATTTAGGGCTTACTGTACTATTCTCCCTATCTTCACGGGCTTTGGGCTTTGTCTATCCTTTCGAGCTTTCTTACTAAGAATCTATATACCTTGCTGAAAATATCTCTGAAGATATACTAGCGCGGAGCCCTGAACAGTTAGCTGTTTCAAGGTTAAAGCTCCTTCAAGCAGCCTTGTCCTTTTTCATGGTTCCCCCAGAAGAATAAACAGACCGGCTCGTAGACCTTCTTAAATAATTCCTACTAAGGGATATAGGTATAGGGCTCTGTCCATTATTTCTAAAAGGACAAGGGTGCCTTCAAGCACGCGTGAGGACAACCTCGTTGGTTTCGCCACGGTGAAAGGAAACCAGGCGCTTGGACCTGACGTCCTTTTGCAGCTCGTTTAGGGTTGCGACAGGGAATCGTTCCAGGTTTGTACAGCGCTGTTGTTTTGGGGTGATAGAGGGTGAATGAAGCGTCCTTGGCCCAAAGCCCTAAATCCACGCGGTAAGCCGGATCCACGGTGTAGGGCTTAGGGCCTTGGGAGGGTGAGTTTATGGGTTGCGTTTGGGATAGTTAACCCCGAACCTTCAAGGTGGCCTGTCATCCGTGAGGTTGTGGGTTTTAGGGTTTCTAAACGGTTCACCCACAAAAAGCAAGCGAAACCCTCTTCTAGCACGCGAGACGGCAAGGGCACCGTGCTTTTGGCGCCTTTGCTTGCCGAGACCGCCGGCAAAGCGGCAGAGAAGAGGCGTGAAAAGACGGTTAAGAGTTTATAGGCTTTAGGTTTTATTGATTGTAGTGATTGGAATAGGGTTTGATCGTGCGTTCGGGATTTCGCAGAGCTTAGTGGTGGATTTCCGCAACGGCACGGTTGTTCAAAAAGGGGCTTTAGAGTGTGTATGTTATTCCTCGAACTTGAGAATGTTCTATCGGTTTCAATATCGGGACTCTAGTAATAAGTACAGGTAAGGCGATGTATCAGATAATTTCGCGGTTTTGGTTTGGGGTTTAAGTGTAGAATTTGAGGTCCAGGGATTAGCCTTGACAGAGTTTGGGAACGTGGATTCGTAAAGCTTCGCATCAGGGCTGGGTGAATGTTTCCTCAGGAATGTTGGTGAGTGCATACTTGTCGTGTCCTTAACAGCAACGGCAGCAGGAACAGCAACAGCAACAACACCGTCATCGTCATCATCGATGACAACAGCAGCAGCAACAGCGACAACAACTTCAGCAGCAGCAGCAGCAGCGGCAGTGATGCTGCGAATGCTAGAACGACGATGATGGTACCTCTCCTTGCACTGCTACTTCTACTGTCAGCTTTGACGACAACCCATGCTGCCCAGGCCGGCGGAGAAGGCAGCTGCGAAGAAGCCAGAAGCCTGAGCACCTGCTGCAACCGGCCGTCGTCGTCATGACTAGTCTTGCTACACCCTACCTGGACCCTAAGGAACCTACCCTTTTTAGAGCTCCCTAATATGATTTCTGTTTATAAGTCCCTAAAAAAGGTAGGTTATTTGGGGTTAAGGTAAGCCCTAAACCGTACACACGGAGCAGCCAGCTTTTGACTACGAGGAGTTCCACATAGTGGCATTACATGTGTTAGTTTCAAACGATTGCTAAGTGGTTGATTCTTCATGCATACACAGCCGTGAGCTTGCATTGTACACTTGATGATGCGAAGTACGAGCCGTTGCCTGTGAACTCGATTTTCTGCTACTTCTCGTACGCAAGAAAAATACAACGAGCGGAAGGGACATGGGACACAGTCGCAGTAGCAGCAGTAGTAGCTGTAGTAGCAGTAGTCGTAGTAGCAGCAGCAGCAGTAGTAGTAGCAGCAGAAGCAGTAGTAGTAGTAGTAGTAGTAGTAGTAGTAGTAGTAGTAGTAGTAGTAGTAGTAGTCGTAGTCGTAGTCGTAGTCGTAGTCGTAGTGGTAGTGGTAGTGGTAGTGGTAGTGATAGTGGTAGTGGTAGTGGTAGTGGTAGTGGTAGTGGTAGTGGTAGTGGTAGTGGTAGTGGTAGTGGTAGTGGTAGTGGTAGTGGTAGTGGTAGTGGTAGTAGTAGTCATAGTAGTAGTGGTAGTAGTAGTAGTAGTAGTAGTAGTAGTAGTATTAGTAGTAGTAGTAGTAGTAGTAGTAGGAGTAGTAGGAGTACTAGTAGGAGTAGTAGTAGGAGTAGTAGTAGTAGCAGCAGCAGTAGCTGTAGTAGAAGTAGTAGTAGTAGTAGTAGTAGTAGTAGCAGCAGTAGTAGTAGTAGTAGTAGTAGTAGTAGTAGTAGTAGTAGTAGTAGTAGTAGTAGAAGGAGTAGTAGTAGCAGAAGTACAGTATAGCCGACGAGGAGAAGGACGAGGAGGAGGAGCAGCAGCACATAGTAGCATGACTAAAGGCGCTGCACAGACCCACTAGTAACAGTATTTTGTAATGGCGTTACTCCTACTGCAGCTACCCGTGCTCTTGGTTCGGTAATCATGGACAGAGGCAGCCCAAGAGTAAACTCCGAAGCCCTAAACCATAGTCTAGGTTCCTGAGTAGTACCCTGTTGCCCCTTTTGTTTTAGGGTACCCTGTATTAAGACTGAAGATTAGGAGTAATGGTGCCCTTATCATAAAGGGTCTACTCAAGAACTTAGAGTTTCAGAAACAGCCCGGAGCTTCAGCCAGTGCAGCAGGGCGGCATAGCTGTGCCGAATGGCAGCTGAGCAGAGCCCTATCCAGACAAGACGTGTGATGCATGAGTATATTCCGGTAAATGAGGAATGATCGCCCTTGCCACCCTAGACCCACACCCCTTAGTGTCCGATTGCGGGCTCTCCAGCGCCAAAGTGACACACGGTGCCAAAAAGGCTTGCACATGCTCTGCTGGCAACGTGCTGACGTTCCTAATGGCAATATACTCCTTCACAGTGTCTTAGATAGCCAACAGGGGAGTTTTGAAATTTCTGACCTTGAATAGTTGGTCTTTCGTAGAGAGTTTGAACATCGAGAGTTTGAGCTTCTTGGGGGGGCCTGAGGAGAGTTGCTGGATTTGCTGCCATTATCAGCTTTGCCGTTTTGGTTTTAGGGTCATTTCATTTCGGTTCGATGGTTCTCTATCGCTTCTACTGCAGTAGATTTCCTCCTAAATCATGAATATTCCTTGTGCGAGCTCTGGACTCTCCACCAGCCCCGGTCATGCCCCCTGAGCCCCCCAGTACTCAAGCTGACGCCTGATGATTACAGGGGCCTGAGAAGGAACCTGCAGGCTCATGTTGTACCATTTTTTTGGGGGGGGTATCTCTACTATTTGCTTAAGAACCACCCAAAAATACAAATTATATTCCTTATAGGGATAATATAGGGATTATATTTTTTTATTTTTGGGGGGTTCTTAAGCAAATAGTAGATCTACGTTTCTATACAACAGATCGTAACCATAAAACGTGGTATCCTAAGAAAGGGGTAGGGTATGAGCCAACAGGTAGAATAGAGTGTGGACGCTGTTATACTTGTGTTTTATGATTATTCATTCCCGAGTGCTCTGCAAAGGATCAGGAGACTTGACATCTATTCCTGAAGCAAGGCTTCCATTCAGCAAGCCATCCGGTCCTCCATGTAGAGAAGCATCACTCGACTTGGGGGTTCCTAAGGTCCAGACTTAGGTCTTTGACTTAATGGAGTTTGCTGCATTGCAAAGTTGCGTGTCCTGAGCTTCTTTTTGGCCACTTACATGTTACATGGTGTAAGTTTACGGAGTTTACGGTTTAGGGAGCTACGTCTAGGACCTGTGCAGCACATGACAGCCCGACCGGTTTCGACTGGAGGCGATGATGCCAGTTGTGTTCACTCTGCCACCTGCGCGGCGGCGTGTGAACATGTGTAGATAGGGAGTGTGGTCGAAGGAACAGGCTTGAAGGCTCGGATTGGTCAAACTCATCAACGAACAGCTTATCCGAGGTTCTAGCAGTGGAGGCTTCTGAGGCTTTCGTTGATGTTGTCGGGCAGAATGCCACAACAGACCGGAGCACTTTCCACCATTCCTACCTGAGCCGCGACCTGAGCCCGCACAACACACATACTTTAGAAGCTGTCGCACACTCTACAACAGCATAATGACAAAGGCCGATCGTTATTACTTTTTTTGGGCAGACTAGACTGTCGTTGCTTTTTTCGCCGTCCCCCAGCCTTGAGGTTTTCTGATGTATGGCTTAATGTTGAGGGTTTGGGTGTTTTATAGAGGGTTTTTTGGGCGAGGAGCAGCCCGTGATTCGGACAGGCGCATGTGGGCACCCCTGCATCCACCTCTTTCGAATCTTTCGACTCCTAAACCTTAAACCCTGAAGCCTAAACTCTCGGTGATACCTACCAGCTGATGAAGACCGCCATGGAGTTCTTTCTTGGTGAAGAATTAATCCTTTTAATAAGACTGTAGCAGAGTCGGCAAGCTTTTACCTTTTTGCTGGTACCAAAATCCCTATACAGTCGCAAAGTGTACGTTCAGCTTCGCCAGCCTGAACCCTAAACCCTAAACCCTATACTGGGCAAGTAATACGAACTCCCCCAGGTGTGAAAGTGGACTAGTGCAGTGTACGACGCGTCATGCGGCGATGGTGGAGCTTATGGCATATGGCACGCAAAAGCCTGCGCAAAAGACCGGCTGCGGGCGTCATGGTTGAAACCAGAACCCCGTATTGAAGCCTGACTTGCATGTGCTAGCTGAATATATTCCTCTGGGTTCCCTGATGGTAATTCTACTGTAACCTACCCCGAATCTTGTATTTTTTCAAATGGTTACAGCCCTGGTATTTGTTGGGGAAACAACAGGTAAGCTTCGGAAACCCTCAAACGCATTGCAGCATAAGCCATAAGAACATTCGTGTTCAGGGTTGAGGTCTAAGGGTCACGAATCCCGAATCAGAGCGTCACAAACCTCCAAAAGGAAGCCAAAAATGCCCAAAACGCTCTACGAATTCTCAAAGCCGACTTTGTAACTACAGCCCTTCAGCCTCTGAAACCCCTAAAAGCACCCGTACATAAAACCCAAATCTTACACCTGAGCCCTTAAGGAGCACTTTGCAGAACCCTTTAATGCGCATACTAAGCCCCCAAACCCTATTCCTTAAACCCTCAGCTTGTCTTCCGGCCGCAGCGTAGGCGTTTTTTCCCCCTTCCGTTAGGGTGCGTCTCTGCTGCGCTCCGGCCCGCCCACTGGGGCAGGCTCGGTCCCATTCAGCAGGGCTTCTTCATCCTGGGATGCTCAGTCTTTAAATTTACAGATAGAGAAACATGTACATATGTACATATGTATGATTATGTATGTGCATGAACACATACGTATAATACAATTGCCTGAACAATTGGAATAGAGTAGTTGAGTCATATGTATATGTATGTGTATATATATATATATATATATATATACGCATGCATATATGTATGCATTTGTATATATATATATATATATATCCATATCTATATACATATATACATATATACATATATATATATATATATGCGGACAGTAAAGTGTGCAGGGATTGGGTTCTACTCCTAACTATTCAAGACTCTCTATAGTGGTATCAATTAGTGAATTCGTAGTAGGTCCGTTTGTCGAACCAAAGAAACTCGCGTGCCAGTAGGAAGTCGGGGAACGCTAAGGATTGAAATCCGATCTCTTAAAACCACGGGGTCCTAAGAACCTACATACTAGAGTGTACGGTTTCCATAGTAGGAATTACTGTCAATTATGGTTTGGGCAATTATTCCCCATGTAATGAATTGGGAAGTCGGGAACCCCCCGCCCTAAGCGCGAAATCCCAAGACTTCAGCTCCAAGCACTCTCCACAGAACCTCCAAAAGACCTGAAGCCCTAGACCTACTACAGGGGACTTAATAATTACCAATACTGCATGCCCCAAAAAGCCCCATAATCCTTGATTGCAATTCGCCTTCAATTTCATGGGACTTGGCATGAGGGCCTGGCAAAAGTGTCCATACTTCCGGTTGTATATTTTGAGACAAACTGGCACGGCACGAAGCCTAAACCCTTCCGGTATCCTCTCTCGACCCTTGTAGAAAACTCAAAGGGTCCCGTGCAAAGGATGCCGGTACATGCGCCCTAAATCCTAAAAGCCCTGAATTACTTATGAGTGCTTAGGGTTTAGGGTTTCTTGTGTTTTCTGACCATGCAGGGCGCCTTACCATGGCGCAGATGGGCTTTGGCATGCCGCAGCAGCAACTGCTGCAGCAGCAGCAGTGCCCTAACTTCAAAGATTCCTTTACGGGGTACTTTTAGGTGGTTCTTTAAAGGTTCGATTATTCTTTGAAGGTCTAGCGTTTGAGAAGGTGTGGTTTAGGTTCCTTCAGTTTGGGTTGGAGTTTTGGGGCTCGGGTTTTAGGGTTTCGAGGTTCATGGGGTAGGTTTGGGGTCTATCGGGTCATTAGGCTTGGGGTTCACGGGTTTAGTGCTGCTCACTACACCCTAAACTCCTAAACTCTATACCCCTAAACCTCTAAGCACGCAAACCTCTAAACCCTAAACCCCCAAATCCCTGAAGCCCTAAACCCTTCGGGTTTAGGATCGCAGGATTGAGGATTCGCAAAGAAGACCCGCGGACCAACGTGTCCGACGTTAGGGAAGGATCGGGATCCTCATATTAAGGCGGTTTAGGGCTTATAGGGTTTAGGGTTTAGAGTTTTTTTCAGGTTTAGGGCTTAGGGTTTAGGTTATAGGGCTTGGGGTTTAGGGTTTAGGGTTTATCAAGGCTCAGGAAGAAAGGGGCTTATAAAGAACCAGGACCCCCAAATGGCTTTGTAGCAGAGCCCCTCATGGTCCTTAATCGTTGAATATAGTCGGTATTTAATAAACCCTAAACCCTAAACCCTGGGTAATTATTTAGGGTGTATTAGAGGGGAGTTGGGTTGAGTCTGCCGAGCCCCCCTTTTCGGTGGTACTATAATCTATAGGTATCGATGTGGGATATTTGTGACTTCCCCTGCTCGTTCAAACATGAACAGGAGCACTACAAAGTTTCACTCCCTCTCTCACACTCTTCCTCTCTGCCTCTCCCTCTCCCACTCTGTCGCCCTCACTCCCTCAGTCCCTCAATTTTGGATTCTTGAAATCGACATGGTTTGGCGCATAGAGTTTAGGGTAGCTGTGGAGTCGGTTACCTTTTCACGCTACTACAATCCCTATCTAGTCCCACGGGTTAACGTTTGCCCTGCTGACTGGTGCAGGCTCATGCAGCAGCAGCAGATGATGCAGCAACAGCAGCTGCAGCCACTGGCTCGGCTCTCCTACTCTGAATTCCCACCCTCAGCCCACACTTGCTTCATTGAGACCTTCTGCCACGGCTTTTCAGATTTCAGGCTACCCAAGTTAGCAGGACCTTCTCGAACAGGCTGTGGCGTGTATGTGCTCGGAGAATGTGTCTCGGAATGTTCGATATCGGTGCCGCAATAGGAGGCTGTCGAGTCTTTCAGTTCAGGGCGTTTTAGGGTTCAGGGAATCTGGGCCCAGCGCAGGCTAAGTGCTTTCCTATCGTATTCCAGGGGTCGTTGAATAAATGGGTACGGGTAGTTGTCACAATTCGGGTCCCTTTTGGGGTACCCTAAACATTAGGTGCCGTATTATATTCAGGACTCAAAGAGGGACAATAATTTTGACAACCACTCAAATGATACCCAAAGACCTCTTCTAACTAACAATGCCCTGGGTTAGAGCCTTGCAGCTTGCGACAGTAATCCCAGACCTGCCAATGAATGTAAATGAAGGAATATACCTTACATTCTAGCAGGGTCCCGAATATCATTTAGGCTAATGTTGTATCCCCAAGCATTTTGTGGCTGCTGGGCATAATTGAAGGGATATATTCCTGACAAACGCGATTTTGTAAGATCTGGGATCCCCTGTACTGAGGCGAACCCTATAATGCCCCTTAAAGGGACCTTTAAAGGGAACCCTATTCTGGAATCCCATAATACCCTTACAGGAACCTTTAGGGGGAACCCTATTGTAGAACCCTGTAATGCCCTTAACGGAACCTTTAGAGGGAATCCTACTGTAGAGCCCTATAAGATCCCTAAAGGACCCTGAACTACTGAGGCAGAAGGTTTAGTTTTTGAAGCCCTAATTCCTACTTGGAGGGGCAGGGGACCTAGTAAGTAGGTTATAAGTCGGGTTATAATTGGGGTAACTCCATTTAGGGTACTTATAACTCTACTTATAACCTACTTACTATGTCCCCTGCCCCTTCAAGTAAACCCTGTTCTGAGGCAGCAACAGCTCATGCAGCAGCAGGCCATGCAGCCGCAGATGAATCAGCAGCAGCTTCTGCAGCCCTTTGGCGTACTTGGCGCTGTTCCTATACATGTCCAATGTCCGTTTGTGTCTGAATAAAGCATGTTAACGTGTATATACATTCGGATCTATCTATATATATATATATATATGTGTGTGTGTTTACTTGTTTATATAGGTATAGACCGTAGACTGTAGACTATGGACTATGGATGTAGACGTAGATATGTAGATATAGGTATAGATCGTATAGATATCATAGACACCAGCATGGATGCACGCATGTATAGTTGGCATATTTCGCACATAAACTAGGGTCCAACATCCGTGCAAAGAGGAACGCCTGTCGGAACCAACAATCAGGGAGATGTTGTGCTACGTCTACCTCTGTCATGCCAGCGTTCCAGTGTTCCGACTTCTACTTTACACATGTACAGCAGCCATGCATCCAAGTAGCAATTGCTGAACTATGAACTGTTCTGGCTTCGGTCAGTAGCTGATGCTTTAAGTTGGTTCCGTTATGCCATGTGTACGTCGTGTCTTACGGCATGCTGCAACAGGCTATTCTGGTGTCTGTGCTTGCCCATGCTTTTCTGTGACATCCCGCTTGCCAATGTCTCTGTAGACTGGTGTGTTCTTGGCTACATGTCTGCCCAACTGCCTACCTGCCTGACCTGCCGCCAACTTACCTTCCCCAAGTCCCACTCCAACTCCCTGCGCCCTTACGCACGTACCTACCTACCTACCTACCTACCTACCTCCTGCCTGCCTGCTTTCCTACCTACCAACCAACATACCTGCCCACGTACCTGTCTGCCTACCAAAGCCCCCCTTAAGCCCCCCTTTAAGCCCCCTTGAAGCCCCCCCTTTAAACTGGAAAGAAGCGACCCGTCAGTCGCTGAACCTGTTCAAGGGGTTTTCAAGACAAAAACTTACAAGACCTTCAAAGACCCAACAAGACCCCGGACCCCTTTAACCCCCTTTACGGCCCTTTCAATGCAGGTTTCACAGAACCCTATAGTACCATTAGACGGGAACCTTACTACAGAACCCAGATGTATCCTAAAAGGGATCTAGTTTAGAGAACTACCTTTGTGCAAGCCGAGGCAGCAGCTGCAGCAACAGATGGGGCAAAACCAGGGCCAGCAGCTGGGACGACACAAAACCTGGGTTCGCAGAGACTCCAATAGGATTATTCCTTAAACTATAGTAGGGCCCCTAATATGATTTCAGGAATATTCCTTAATTAAGGGATATTGGAGTCTCTGGGTTTGGGGTACCATACTTGAATGCTGTATTTTGGCACCTGTTCCTTAAAGGAGCCATTATGAAAGAAAAGTTTGTAACTTTTCTCCTTGGTTACCTCAAAGCCCAGAAAATGATGCGGGGATTTCACGTGTATTCCTTCAAGGGTTCCTTCAACAGCTCATTCTGTGCTTCGGGTTTAGGGCTTGCGCAGGGGTGTGCGGTTTAAGGCCTGGGGTCAAAAGTATTTACATAGTAGGTAGCCCTACATGTTTGGGGAGTTGAGATGGCCGGCCCATGGTTCTGGTATTGAGCCACGGTTCAGGGCAGTGGACTAAGCTAGAGCCTCAACACCCTCAACCCAAAACAAACGCCAAGCCACACACGTGTGAAGTTCCAAGGCCAAAGCCTCAAGTGCCCCCTTTTCCGGGGGATCACCCTCGGCACGAGAATCACTAGAAGCATATTGTGAAGTTCCAAGGACTAATCCTCAAGTGCTACCTTTTCCGGCGGAATCATGAGTAATTAGAAGCATCAACTTGCAGAGACACTTCTCGACATCTCCAGAATTCAAAACAAGGAGCGGAATAACTAGTATCATTAATCATCTCTTGCGAGAGTCGCTGTACGATGACAGCAGTACGTCCGCCACAACGATGAAATAATGATCATTGCAGGAATGAATACCACCACCACCCTCTAAAAGTTTAGTCACTAAAAGAACGGCGGTGGTATATGCCTTACCGTGTACAGTCCCCAATAAAGCCTATAAGTTGGGGGTCTGAACATTTGGCAATAATATTCCCCTAGGCTCCTGCTATAGCCATGCAACAAGATTATACCTCAGAACCCTATTCGAATGTTTCCGGCCAAGCTCATATAGATCCCGGAATAAGCTTTTGCGATCCTGCACAGTACTTACAGGAGTCCTATACCCTAAATGTTCACACCCCTACGTTGCAGTGAGCGGTTGGGAGGAGCTGATATGTTGAGGGTGGGGGTTGGGAGCTTTCTTCAAGAGGTTCTTTAAAGATTCCTTGAAGGGTTCGAGGGGTTTGAGGAAACGGACTGAAGTTTAGGGTTTAGGGCTTTAGGGCACAGGACGAGGGTATGGGCTTGGGGGTTGAGGGGTGTTGGGGTGGGAGGTTTTCGAATTTGGGGAGAGGGTTTCTTTAGGCTTTCGTGTGGAGGGCTTCTGGGTTTAGCCTTAGTTCCAGTATATGGTTCAGGGCTTACTGTTGTAGAGGGTCTAGGAAAGAGAGTTTACGGGACCTGTTGCTTGCAACATGCACGCCTCATCACGCCTCACTACTTCTTATCGTAGAGAGCTTCAGCACCCAAGCTGTCGATCCGCATCCCTTAGCTCAGCACCCTGCTCATGACCAGTGATCTCACAACCCTAAACCCTAATACCCCTATCCTCCCCTAAACCCTAAACCCTAATACCCCTACCCTTAGACCTATGAGGGTGTATGGTACGTGGTCTCGGGTCGAGAGGTTCTAGCATGGGTTTAGGGTTTGGGATAATAGGACTTCTTGTGGCTGTATGGGCTTGGGGTGTATAGTTTCTAGGGTCGAGGGTTTAGGGCTAAGGGTCCCCGGTTCAGAGCCCATACAGATCTGAGGGTTGCTTTGAGAGTGTTCCTTCCATTCGTTCCTCCAGGTTCCCTCAACAGCAGGCGCAACAGCAGCTGACGCCCATGCAGCAGCAGCAGCTGCAACAGCAGCAGCTTCAGCAGCAGCAGTTGCCGCTCGGCTAACTTGGTGCGTAGACTTTCATTGTGGGTCACTGTGCTGCGAAGCCTGGTGTTTTTCCCATTTCCCGGTAGTATAGTTCCTGTTGGCTTGGGAGGACCTAAACCCTAAACCCGAAACCCTAAATCGCTACCTTTACGACCTACCGAAGAACAGAGCCGTACAGCCTGTACTGCTGTCCAAGTGCGAGACCCTCTTTGACAATGACCTTAGGGCATATGCCTTCTGCTGCCTCGTGCCAAAAACCTGTCTTCACAATGCACCATGGTCGTCTATAGACTATAGTCTCCTTCTGAGTTGTTTTGTATTCTTGTTCACATAAAGCCCCAGAGACCATAATAAACATTGTTTTTACCATGGTTCTAAGGGGTATAGTAACTGTAGGGACGCTGTTGTCGCACAGCTACATTGGGGCAACTGTTCACAGACGACTTCCGTACACGGTGTTTTGCAGATGGGATCGTATGCTGGCAAGACTGCAAGATGCACGTTCGGTGGAGTAGGCAGTTCTGGATGGGTAGCACCTGGCACCCTCTTCCTCGTCATCTTGTCATCCTAGACTTCAAGCGATTGCTCTTCTTGTTTGTTGATATTGAAATACGAGCTGTTGTTGCGGGTCTCGATGGCGACGGTGTTGCTATCAGCGTACAGGTAATTCTCTAGTAGGGCTACTTTTATGCTCCCAAGAATAGTACGACTCTCTGATAACAAGGACCCTAAACGAGCGACCCTAGTTTAGAGAACTATCCATGCAGTTGTTGGTATTCTCGGTGTTAGCAAACCGTGGGGCTAGCAGATTCCAGCAGGAAGTATGCGGCTGCGCCTGAAAGTTTGCCCTCCCAGAGACTCCAATATCCCTTAATTAAGAATATTCCTTAAATCATACTAAGTAACATTTAAGGAACATTCCTTCATATTGGGCATAATTTAAGGACTATGCCCATCATACTAGGGATCCTACTATAACTTCGGGAATATTCCTTATTTAAGGGATATTGGAGTCTCTGGGCTTGCTTTGCAGGCAAATGCAGCTCCAGCAGCAGACTGGAGGGTCCATGGGACAGGCCATGGGCCAGCAACAGCCACAGATGAACCAGCAACACATGAACCAACAGCAGCTGCTACAACAGCAATTGCTCCAGCAACAGCAGCAGCAGGCGCAGCAGGCGAGCTTTTCTTGCAGTTCGGGCTTCACGACTCTAGACTCCTTTCCCACAACCCGAAAGTCATGTAGAAATCCTGCGCTCTAGAACTCTAAAACAGATAGGTATTCCGACTGTAGCAGTGAGGGAAAGGGCCTTCAAAAAAAAAGAACTCTAGAACCCTTTAGGTTCCAAAACCCTGCACCCCAAGCCCCGAATCCAGAAAACCTCGCACATTGAATTCAGAATGTTCTCAGCAAAGGCCGAGAGTAAAGAGCTAGTACAGGGGTCGGAACAATTAGCAACAAGACTCCGCGATAATTCTCAATCTTATGATAGTTTCAAGAGAGTCCATATACACACTACTGTTATGGAAGTAGGTTCGCAAAACCATGATGAGAATGGTTTTTGAGGCCTAATTCCTAATTCCACAAGCAGCCCAAGCATATATGAACCAGGTGGGCTATACTACACCCCGCCCCAAAACAGTCCAATCAAGTTACCCAAACCTCTTTGCAAACTGAAGCTGTTAAACTGCCGTATTATAGACCGCTTCTTCACCATTCTCTTTGCAAAGCCGTTATATACTCCGTCCCTCTAAAAAGCCTTCGAACAACCGGATTCTTATCATCACTATGAATTTGCAGCAGTATCGGATGACTGGTTGTTTGCAGACCACACCCTTTGTTCCCTTGTCCCCAAAGCAATGGTCGTAAACCTGATTCCCAACACCCAGCGCGCGAAGTCTAAACGACCTGGACCAACCTCGAAGATCTGCAACTAGATCCCTATACCCTTTCGAGCTCATAGAGAGGCCTTGACAAGTACCTATACTATGTTGAGGGTTCCTTATTCTAGTTATAGTACGATATAAACCAAAACCCTATTCTAATTGTTAAGGCCCTATATATTTTATAGAACCTTGATTATTGAACTTCTTAAACGCACCCTGGAAACCCCTTTAAAAGAAGCTTGACTAGCGGGTTTCTTGGTGCGGAGCTTCCGGTTTGGTTTCAGGGTCAGTGCATGGCAGGCTGCTGGCAGCTCCCAGCCGTCGCGACCTCAGTAACTGAGTGTTCGTTTCTGCGTGTCTTTGTGGTAGGGTTAGGGTTTAGGGGTTAGGGGTGAGGGTTTTGGGTTTACTGAGGTTTAATGGGTGCAGTGTAGGGGTTTTCAGAATGGGTACACTTTACACATGTTGGGATAATCTTATTTCCTACCAGACTGCAAGTTTAAAGTGCTCATGAATTCAGCAACTGAAGAAGCGTGTAAACCAGCTTAGATACCCAGAGAGACAGACAGCTCAAGACCCCTCCTAAAGTCAGGAGGAACGTAATATTAAGATCTAGCGTATACTCCTTAGAATTCAATGAGTATTGGCCTTTCCTACCCCATAACCCTAAACCCTGCACCTCATCCCCTCAACATCCCTAAACCTTGAGCCCCCGACAAAGCTTTGGGCCCGAGATTGTTCAGAGTTTATGTCGCTCTTCCTGTGCACTGCCGGAGAACATGCTGGCAAAGGGCCAGGGGTTGGGGCTTTTTCTGGCCATACCTGCATTGACTGCCGCGCAGTTTGAATGGGTGATCAGGGACTCGTTCAACAGCAGCGACTGCACAAGCGATACCAGGCCACTGTGGGCAGCGCCCAAACTGGAAGCTGTTAGGGATTTATGTATTGGTTCTAGGCTTGAGGATAGTTTAGAGTTCTTTTCGTTTTCGCGAATTACTAGTAGAAACTCTGAACTTTGGGGTGTAAAGCAGAAGAAGTAGAAACACCAAGTTCAGGCTTGTTCTCTCCGCCCTTCAGGACGGAAAGCTCTGTCATTGGGCAGGTTGGCAGATGTGATGATTCCAAGTCCATTGCCATTGTGCCCCGCCCTCACGCCGTGACTGTAGAAATCGAGTCGCACGGAAATCCCAACTGCACAGACCCGCAAGACATGGCGATCAACTGGGTTGACCATTGTGGAAATGAGGTGGACAAGACTACCTCCAAGGTGACTTTGGTGACAGCTTACTCAATTTCCTTCGCCTACTACACGGATAAAGACTGCGAGACAACTCCAGAGAACATATCAGTTTATCCCCTCGAGGTCTGCGCGACCACTGACAGCATGGCGGGAGCCCGCAGCTTTAAGTATGTGTGCCAGGGGGACGCACTTGTGATGTGCTACTACAGTGGCCTATCTTGCAGCCTTGATCCCAACGTTTGTGTGGCGCAGCCATCTCTAGATTCCTGCACTGGTTCCTACAAGGTGGCCATGCAAGGTGCAAACGCCAGCATGTGCCCCAGCACAACCACCACCTCCACAACCACGACCACCATGGAGGTTCAGGTGAGTTCAGCAGCAGGCACCTTCTTGAACATGGGCCTTCTGCTCTTCAGCCTCGGCTTCATCGCCTGCGGCAACACGCCCTTCGTGAGAACTTGAGGAATCATCTTGGCTACCTGGACCCCCCAACCACGCTCTATTAAACCACTTTAGACCTTACATGCCCGCGATTCAAGGACCATAGACGGGCTCTCTGATTTCAGGATACTTTGGGCGGGGATCTCACCAGGATGCTTGCGAGGTCATGGCAGGGTTCAGGGTTGTTGTGGGTGAAGAGTTTTTCGTTTAAAGTAAAAGCCAGAAAGTTGGAATATGATTATCCTAAACCCTTTATGGTAAATTATAGGGTATCCTGCCCTGAAACCATATTCCAACTTTCTGGAGTTCCCTTTAGGATTGAGGTTTACCTTAACCCCAATAACTTACCTGTTTAAGGACCCATAGAAGGAAGTCATAAGAAGGAATCCTAAAACCGTATGTCCCTTAGGGTCCAGGTAGGGTTTAACCTACGAAGGTAGGACTTGGCTCTCGCAACGTTTCACCGGACCCCCTCTCTAGCACTGGAGTTTTGCAGCGTTGGCTTGCGAAGCTGTCATTGCTACGCCGCTTCACGAGAAAACGGTGGGGCCAAAGCCCTCAGTCGAAGGTGCGGGGCAATGTATTCACCAGCTGAGTCGGTAGCCTTTAATTAACATCCTTTAACCTTGTGAAACCTATATAATCCTACTACACTTCAACCCTACCTGCAGTCTCCATTGTAGTTCCTTTTTGGGGTTACCTTTTAGGATCCTGAATATAAAACTGGTTAAACCAAAAAAAGGAACTACAATGGAGACTATAGGTAATGCTCAGCATAGCCCAACAGCCTTGTATAGCAGGTCCTCGAGCCCAAAATCCGCACATTATGAGTCCTTAGAGCTTTACTTCAAAGGCCGAGCATTGCCATTGCTTGGTCCAGGATATTCAGCCCCTCAGTTAGAGTTCCGAGCCCTAATCCCTAAACACTGAACCCTAATCCCTAAACCTTATACCGGCTACGGGGTCTCAGAGCCATTTGGCTGCCTTGAGATTTCAGGGATTTCCTGGGATCCGAAAACCCGGTCGTTTTAAGGGTTATGCCGTAAAATATTGGGGTCATAACCGACTATTTCAGAAGTTGTAGGCCTACAGGTTCGGATTATGCAGGCATGTATCTCTTCAACGCACACGGCGCGTCCTCCAGACTTTGTTGGAAACTTGACATAGGAAAACCGTGACAAGGCATCTTCAACTCCTCCGGCCCTAGTTAAGCTTCAAACTGTACCCGGTGATTTGTGGCCGAGGGGCTTCTTGAAGAATTTTATTTCAGGTATTTTCTGCTTGCGTACTTGGTGTCGCTCTTTCGGCTCAGGCAAGGGTAGGGGTGTTTCGGGCCTTTTGATCGGCTTTACTGGTATGTCATCTCAAACCCTGATTGCCAATCCCCAAGCTCGCATGTACTATGGTCTTTGAACCGCAAAGCCTGAAATATCAGTCCTTATCAGGTTATACAACCTACTTTAAACTACCATAACCTAATCTTCTGTGGATTTCTCGGAACCCTACAAACAAGGGAGTTCTGGCAGGTTAAGGTAGAGCCGAAATCCCAAACCCTGAGTCTTTGCCTGGGATTTTTGTTCAGGGATTTAATGTAAGCTACCATAATAGGGATCTATAGAAAATGGTGTGGTTTTTTTATTGTGGTAACTTCAGGTAAACACTTAAACCCTAAACCTTAGGTACTGCCCCCACTCACTAACAGTTGGTTAATATTCATAATACAGATATATCACGACCTTAATAGTAGCCCTATTCTAGACTGTTACTGTATGGGGGCCGTACCCAACCTAAACCCCTTACTTGGAGGGGCAGGGGACTTAGTAAGTAGGTTATAAGTAGGGTTATCATTGGGGTAACTCCATTTAGGGTAATTATAACTCTACTTATAACCTACTTACTAAGTCCCCTACCCTTCCAAGTAGACCCTAAACCCTAAACCCCATAGACCCCTTTAAGGAACCCTATAGATCCCTTTAAGGAGCCCTTTAAGAGCCCTTACTAAGTCCCCTGCCCTTCCAAGCAGTTACCTGTGGCCCCAACAACTGCCAGGTCGGCGAGCGCACAGGCCTGATCTCCGAAGCCCAGAGAAACCAATATAGGAGTTTCCGAAAATAGGGGACCCGAATATAGTACCCCGAATAGTAGGATCCTTATTATCAGGACCCCCAAAATAAGGTACCCTTAATTTTCGGAAACTCCCGTATCTTAGAAGCTGCCCCCACCCTGTAATAGTGACTATAAGAATTATATTAGGGCCCGATTATATTCCTATATTAAGATATATATATATATATATATATTCATATATTCCTATTATACCACTATTACAGGGTGGGGCCAGCTTCTAACCAATATCCCTCAAGTAAGTAATATGCCTGACTAAGGGTTCTTTGAAGGGTTCCTTAAAGGGATCTATCATGGGTTCTATCAGGGAATTAAGGAATGTAGCCATAAATTATACTAGGATCCCTAATATGATTCAAGGAATATTGGTTGATTAAGGGATATTGGAGTCTCTGGAAGTGTGGCAGGGCAGGGTTCACAACACAAGCCCGCAGCCCTCAACACTAAAGCCCTAAACCCGATGTTAGAGATTCTAGTTCCTAAGCCCGGCACTCTAAACCTCGTCGTTGGTTATGATGTGTTAGGGTCCAGGGTGATATGTTAAGGGCAGCTCGGAAAGGCTCGAAGTGACGGGGGTTGAACTTCAACAACGAGTCTAGACATGCTTTGACTGAGAGAACGACGGAAACGCCCGACCCCTACATGCAAACAACCTCCGACCAAATTTTGCAAATCAGACCTTAAAGCAAATAGGATAGGTTTACCCTAAACGCTAAACCCTAAACCCTAAACCCCTCCCTGATTCCGTTTTTTTTCAACGGTGCCGAAGGCTCACGGCACCGATTGTGCTGAGGGCTATCTTCAAAGGGCCAACCTGCCTGCAACGTCCTCTAAGGGGTTTAGGGTGCAGGGGTTTACTTGGAAGGGCAGGGGACTTAGTAAGTAGGTTATCAGTAGAGTTATAAGTACCCTAAATGGAGTTACCCCAATTATAACCCTACTTATGACCTACTTACTAAGTCCCCTGCCCCTCCAAGTAAGGGGTTTAGGGTGCAGGGGTTTAGGGCTTCAAGCCCTATAACACCGACTTGGAAGTTCCTATACTGCTGATGGACAAAATCCTGCATTACTCATTATACCATAGTTCCCATAGTTTAGAGTCCTTAGGGTCATGCAGGATTTTGTCCATCAACAGTAGAACCCGATCAAACCCTAAACCCTAAACCTCTTAGCCCCTAAACCCCAAAGCCCCCAAACCCTAAAATTCCGATCAAAGCCTTCTTCAGGGAGCCTCTGAACCTTATGGAAGAAAGACCACACGCTTAGGAAGTTCATGTAAAACCCTATAAACGCCTTCAGTTCATATAAAACCTGATGAAGCCCTAAGCCCTTAAGTCCTCTCTCTAAGTTCCGATGAGAGCCTACTTCAGGGAGCCTCTGAACCTAAACCCTAAACCCTTAACCTTAAACCCTAAAAAGAAAACCTTAAACCCTAAAAAAAGCCTTAAACCCTAAACCCTATAAACGCCCACTTCAGGGAGCCTCTGCCTTACCTGGGGCCTCCAACTACACGGTCATCTCAAAGGGCAACGACCAGGGCGAGGTCGTCATCAGGCCCCCCCCAAATAGGGTTATAGGGTTATAGTATTATGGTATTTTAGTATTTTAGTATTCTAGTAGTATACTAATCCTGCGGAACCGGAGGAATACGGTTGAGGTATTATGGTATTATAGGATTTAGGGGTTTGGGGTTTAGGGGTTTGGGGTTTTAGGGGATAAGGCCCCCCGGAATTGGGGGAAATAGGGTTATAGCATTATCGTATTATAGTATTTTAGTATTCTAGTATTCTAGTATTATAGTATTATATGATTTACGGGTTTGGGTTTTTGGGTTTTTGGGGATTTAGGGCGCCGAACTTATGGAATACGGTTTAGGGTTGAAGGATCTATGGCAGCCGAACTGGGGGAATAGGGTTAAAGCTTTAACCCTATACAACCTTTCTGTTTAGGGTTCTATGTAGGTTCTTAAACCTGAGGGAAATAGGGTGATAGGGTTTTGGAGATGTTTGGGTTTAGGGCCTCGGCTTCTCCAGCTTGGAAGCTGAATACTTGGGTCGAGTTTGGGGGTTGGGGTGTAGGGTGCCGTGATAGCCTCATCCATCCCTTTGCCGGAGGATGCCCAACCCAGGAAGACGGTAAACCCTGAACAGATAACCCGGCCATAAGTTAAAAAGTGCTCCGTTTCTTAGAACTAAGGGGTCCTCAGCCCTTCTGGTTCTGCTGTAGTGCACCTAGACCAGCTTATGACTGCTACAGATCGAAGTCTGAGACTCAGCTTTCGGTTCAGGGTGGGGTGTTGAGGCATCGGTGTTAGAAGTCGAATCTAGAGGCGTGAATGATTAGCAATTGAATTCATCAAATTCCTCAGGGCCCCTTAATTAAAAATCAAGATGTAGTACAATCTGCCCACCAGAACCAGGGTTTTTGTGGGGTTTTGCAGTCTGGGGCTTTAACGGCCTTGAACCCAACACCTGCAAGCCTACAGCACCAACAGGACCCTGGTGGGCGACTACGTCGAGAAAGGGGCCAATCATGGAAGAAAGTTTTTTCAGAAGCTGCCGAACAAGGGCGGGTGTCACTGGCACGTTCAGTTTTGTTTTTCAGGACTCTGACATAGTGTTTGGGGTTTAGGGCCTGTCCAGTTTTGTTTCTCGGACAAAAGGGGTGAGAATAATGGTTGATAGTACCCCCTTCTAACCCCTCCTCCAACCATTAACGCGCATATTATTTGAGGTATTCTGGGTCTTTATTATAGAGATTACATGAAGGCTCGGTTCCTTAGTCAAACGCTTTTAAACTTAGCAGACGAGAGTATGTCGTGCGGGCCTGCTCCAAATTTAGCTGTTTGGAGTTTAGTGTTCAACGTCTAGCGTCTCGTGTTTCGGGCTGTTTTTCAACAGGCTTGCCTTTGAGCAAAACCCCCAATACCTAAACTCGAAAGAAGCCCTAAACCTTGAATCCCAACACCCCAAACCCTTAGGGAAAGACAGTCTATGTGACAGAGCATAACTTAACGTTTCGTCCAGGTCTGGCTTTCGGAGTCTTTTGTGATCCATTTTTTGTACGGCTACCTGAACCTGGCACAACCTACTTCTCTGTAGAGTTTTGATAGATTCCATACTAGGGTGGACAATCAGAACACACAAAGAAGTTTCAGTAGTTTGATCTAGGATGCCCCCTCTGTGGTTTGGCCTGTAAAACGATAAGCAAAATCAAGCGACAACGACTGAACCCCAAACCCTAAATGTTTAATGAGTAGTACCACTCTTTTTGGAGGTGTCAGCGTCTGTCAGAGTTTCAGGGGCTCTAAGGTTTAGTAGGTTTGCGTAAGGTGGTTTAATAGGCTTGATATGGTGTTTTCGAGGATTTTGTCAAGGTGTCTTTATGGGTTTAGAAATCTTCATACAGTGTATTATAAATGTTGGATTAGGTTTGGAGGCTTCTACGATGGGCTCAGGCCTGTCCGCGGAGTTTGGCAGAGGGTTTGGATGAATACTAGAGCAATCACCCTAAATCCCGACACGCTAGTAGCCAGGACAGGAGACTTCGTGGAGGCTTGAAGTTTGTCGGTGCTGTGCTCCGTACCTTGCATTCAGGGCTTGGGGTGTAGGTCCAGGTTTGAGTTAGGGATGGCAGGGTGTCAGCTTTGGAAGGTTGGATGTGGGTGGTGCAGGGTGCTCGTGCGCTGCACTGAATGCACTTTTGATGCTTCTCAGAGACTCCAATATCCCTCAATTAAGGAAAGTTTTAGTAGGACTCCTAATATGAGTTAAAGGCATCCTGAATTCCTTTATAGAGCCCTTATAGATCCCTTTATCAGGAACCCTTAGGGGTAAATATTCTGAAATTAAGGGGTATTGGAACCCTAAACCCTAAACCCTAAATCCTAAACCCTCTCTTTCAAATGAGTATTTAAATGTTGAGCCATGTTTTCGTTCGGGACCCCCCGGTGGTTCAGCCAGGTTTTCGTATGGACCCCCCGGTGGTTCAGCTAGGTTTTCGTATGGACCCCCCGGTGGTTCAGCTAGGTTTTCGTATGGACCCCCCGGTGGTTCAGCTAGGTTTTCGTATGGACCCCCCGGTGGTTCAGCTAGGTTTTCGTATGGACCCCCGGTGGTTCAGCTAGGTTTTCAGCTAGGTTTTCGTATGGACCCCCCGGTGGTTCAGCTAGGTTTTCGTATGGACCCCCCGGTGGTTCAGCTAGGTTTTCGTATGGACCCCCGGTGGTTCAGCTAGGTTTTCGTATGGACCCCCCGGTGGTTCAGCTAGGTTTTCGTATGGACCCCCCGGTGGTTCAGCTAGGTTTTCGTATGGACCCCCCCCCCGGTGGTTCAGCTAGGTTTTCGTATGGACCCCCCGGTGGTTCAGCTAGGTTTTCGTATGGACCCCCGGTGGTTCAGCTAGGTTTTCGTATGGACCCCCCGGTGGTTCAGCTAGGTTTTCGTATGGACCCCCCGGTGGTTCAGCTAGGTTTTCGTATGGACCCCCGGTGGTTCAGCTAGGTTTTCGTATGGACCCCCCGGTGGTTCAGCTAGGTTTTCGTATGGACCCCCCGGTGGTTCAGCTAGGTTTTCGTATGGACCCCCCGGTGGTTCAGCTAGGTTTTCGTATGGACCCCCGGTGGTGGTTCAGCTAGGTTTTCGTATGGACCCCCGGTGGTTCAGCTAGGTTTTCGTATGGACCCCCCGGTGGTTTCAGCTAGGTTTTATGGATGGACCCCCCGGTGGTTCAGCTAGGTTTTCGTATGGACCCCCCGGTGGTTCAGCTAGGTTTTCCCCCGGTGGTTCAGCTAGGATGGACCCCCCGGTGGTTCAGCTAGGTTTTCGTATGGACCCCCCGGTGGTTCAGCTAGGTTTTCGTATGGACCCCCGGTGGTTCAGCTAGGTTTTCGTATGGACCCCCCGGTGGTTCAGCTAGGTTTTCGTATGGACCCCCCGGTGGTTCAGCTAGGTTTTCGTATGGACCCCCGGTGGTTCAGCTAGGTTTTCGTATGGACCCCCCGGTGGTTCAGCTAGGTTTTCGTATGGACCCCCCGGTGGTTCAGCTAGGTTTTCGTATGGACCCCCGGTGGTTCAGCTAGGTTTTCGTATGGACCCCCCGGTGGTTCAGCTAGGTTTTCGTATGGACCCCCCGGTGGTTCAGCTAGGTTTTCGTATGGACCCCCGGTGGTTCAGCTAGGTTTTCGTATGGACCCCCCGGTGGTTCAGCTAGGTTTTCGTATGGACCCCCCGGTGGTTCAGCTAGGTTTTCGTATGGACCCCCGGTGGTTCAGCTAGGTTTTCGTATGGACCCCCCGGTGGTTCAGCTAGGTTTTCGTATGGACCCCCCGGTGGTTCAGCTAGGTTTTCGTATGGACCCCCGGTGGTTCAGCTAGGTTTTCGTATGGACCCCCCGGTGGTTCAGCTAGGTTTTCGTATGGACCCCCCGGTGGTTCAGCTAGGTTTTCGTATGGACCCCCGGTGGTTCAGCTAGGTTTTCGTATGGACCCCCCGGTGGTTCAGCTAGGTTTTCGTATGGACCCCCCGGTGGTTCAGCTAGGTTTTCGTATGGACCCCCGGTGGTTCAGCTAGGTTTTCGTATGGACCCCCCGGTGGTTCAGCTAGGTTTTCGTATGGACCCCCGGTGGTTCAGCTAGGTTTTCGTATGGACCCCCCGGTGGTTCAGCTAGGTTTTCGTATGGACCCCCCGGTGGTTCAGCTAGGTTTTCGTATGGACCCCCGGTGGTTCAGCTAGGTTTTCGTATGGACCCCCCGGTGGTTCAGCTAGGTTTTCGTATGGACCCCCCGGTGGTTCAGCTAGGTTTTCGTATGGACCCCCCGGTGGTTCAGCTAGGTTTTCGTATGGACCCCCGGTGGTTCAGCTAGGTTTTCGTATGGACCCCCCGGTGGTTCAGCTAGGTTTTCGTATGGACCCCCCGGTGGTTCAGCTAGGTTTTCGTATGGACCCCCCGGTGGTTCAGCTAGGTTTTCGTATGGACCCCCCGGTGGTTCAGCTAGGTTTTCGTATGGACCCCCGGTGGTTCAGCTAGGTTTTCGTATGGACCCCCCGGTGGTTCAGCTAGGTTTTCGTATGGACCCCCCGGTGGTTCAGCTAGGTTTTCGTATGGACCCCCCGGTGGTTCAGCTAGGTTTTCGTATGGACCCCCCGGTGGTTCAGCTAGGTTTTCGTATGGACCCCCGGTGGTTCAGCTAGGTTTTCGTATGGACCCCCCGGTGGTTCAGCTAGGTTTTCGTATGGACCCCCGGTGGTTCAGCTAGGTTTTCGTATGGACCCCCCGGTGGTTCAGCTAGGTTTTCGTATGGACCCCCCGGTGGTTCAGCTAGGTTTTCGTATGGACCCCCGGTGGTTCAGCTAGGTTTTCGTATGGACCCCCCGGTGGTTCAGCTAGGTTTTCGTATGGACCCCCCGGTGGTTCAGCTAGGTTTTCGTATGGACCCCCCGGTGGTTCAGCTAGGTTTTCGTATGGACCCCCCAAATGTTCACCTTGTATTTTCTAGGTTTTAGGGTTTAGGGCCTAGGGTTTGGGCTTTAGGGTTTAGGGCCTAGGGTTTGGCCTTTAGGGTTTAGGGCCTAGGGTTTGGGCTTTAGGGTTTAGGGCCTTTTGGGCTTTAGGGTTTAGGGCCTAGGGTTTGGGCTTTAGGGTTTAGGGCCTAGGGTTTGGGCTTTAGTGTGTCATGCTTCTTTCTGTAAGGCGGAAAAGATGACACATTTCCGACCTGAAATGTGTCATGCTTCTTTCTGTAAGGCGGAAAAGATGACACATTTCCGGCCTGAAATGTGTCATGCTTCTTTCTGTACTGCAGCAATAGAAACATAAGTATGCCTGGAAATCGAGGCGTAGGGTTTGAGGTTTGATGTCGTTTAAAGGTAACGAAAAAAACTTTCTAACTCTTATGTTTTGGGATTCTTTGGGTGGGTGGGTATTCTTCCAAGTTCTTACTAGCGAACTTGACTAGATACTGCTCGACCAGAGCTGCTGAACCCTGAACCCTAAACCCTAAACCCTAAATCCTAAACCCTAAACCCTAAACCCTAAACCCTAAATCCTAAACCCTAAACCCTAAATCCTAAACCCTAAACCGACTCTGAACCCGAAGCCTGCCTTGGTCTCAGGTGCCCGTAGTGCCCTTCCCCTCTTTGTCCGTGCTATCTCCTAGGATGCCCAGTAGTACCCTTATTCCCTTTTTAAAGGGATCTATAAGGGTTCCTTAAAGGGATCTATAAGGGTTCTATAAAGGGTTTAGGGGTTCCGAAAATTAGGGGCTAGGATGCCCAGTAGTACCCTTATTCCCTTTTTGTAGTCCTAGGTTCCTTATAAAGTTACCCAATACCAAAAAAGAGAGGCCTTTTTATTCTTAGGTTACTGGGTATCCTAGTCTCGAAGCCTACTAGCCTGCCGCTATAGTCTTTTTAAGAATCATGCTTACTTTTTGGTCCTCTAAAACCCAAGAGAGCATGAAGCAAACACAACTCCCCTTTTTTGTTACGGTTCTAAAGGTGGGTTTTGGCTGGAAGCCCTGAACCTTGTATAGAAGTTCTGATCCTTGGGGTTCCTTGGCTCATCTAAGCAGACGAAAGCATGCCCCTCATTACTAAGCACCCTACTATAGGGGTCTTCATAATTACCAATAGCATTTTGGTGGTTCCTTAGTACAATTACCGTATAGTGGGCCCCAAAACCCTATTCTCATGGTTAAGGACCTTATACCAGAGCCGGAGATCTTCCAGACACCGGACTGTACCTTTCTCCCAATAGGAACGTGCAAGAACACATATTCCGTCTTGTGTAAGCTTAAGTCATGTGCCGGACGGCCCGAAAAGCCGTTCTGGAAAGAGCCTGCAAGACACTACAAAGGTTTTCTCAAGCCCAGAAAGAATTCACAACAGGCCAAGAATTCAAGAAGTCCCAAAATTGCGCTTGGCTGGGATAAACCCTGAACCCCCAAAACCCTTAAAGGAGCCCTGTAGATCCCCTGCAAGGACCCTGAAAGGAACTCCAAAAGGAATCCAAACTCTGGCGGAGGTCTACCTCTACTACTGGGACTCCCGGGATGGACCCAGCTTCGAAGGACGAGATCTGTGAAGATCTCGGAGTTGGGCTTCTAGTGTTTGGGGTTTAGGGCTTTAGGGGTCTAGGGCTCAGGGTGTAGAGCTTTAGAGTTTTTGGCTTTATGTAAGAGTTTAGGGTGTTAGGGGTTTTATTTTAGGGTTCAGGGTTTCGGGCTCGGGGTCTTGATCGGGCCCCTTTTCCTCAAGTCTGTCTGCTCCAACAGTCAACTTGACCCACTAGACTTGACTGGCCAGAAGCCCTGAATTCCAACTGGTGATGTAGTGGCAGAGTTTCCGTAGAGTTGCACGTATGGCGCTCAGCAAGCTCCAGGCGCATGCTTACCGATGCTCGCCATTTCAACCATCCTAAGTATAATTACCCTTTGACTTACAGGCTTAGGATAAACAGCGCTACGCTATACCCAAAGCCCAAAACCCTATGTTACAAGTCTAAAGCCTGTTAACCTAACCGATCGTAGTATACCTCATTGCTGAAAGGTCCAGGGTCTTGGAGCGTCGTGTGGCTATACACCCAACAAATGCTCAAGTAACTCAGCTGCTGGGAGGATGGTGGTTCGGCAATAAGCTGGGTGGCACGCAGGCCCACCGCGGCTTCTGTAATCTTGCAGTGTCGGAACAGAGGGTCTTCAACTCCTGTCCTTGGGTCCTTCGGGTGCAAGGTTTCATGTTCAGGCCTTTGCGTCTTGAGTCCTGGTTTAGACCTCTCGACCTCCAAGACCAAGTCCGACATCTTTTCAGAGCGGCGCAGAGTTCAGGGCCCAGGGCTTGGGTTAAGGCTTATGTTTATGAACACGCGAACCCTAAACCCTAAACCCTAAGCCCTAAACCCTAAACCCTAAACCCTAAACCTTATGTTCATGAACACGCGAACCGGATGCTGCTGACTGCTGGGACCTTCTTCAACAGCTCGTGTTTCCTTCAGGGTTGAGCGGAAGAGGGGTTTAGTGAGTTGGGTTGCGGCCTGCAAGGGTTGTCGAGCCGCACTTTGGCGGCCAGACCTTCTCACTCACAGCGGGTTAAGGGTTTAGTTCAAGGTCTTAGGGTTTAGGGGTTTAGGGGTTTCTGGTCTTGGGGTTGAGGGTTTAGGGTATGAACCATAAGCCCTCAAGCTAAGCCCTTCGCCGCACCAAGTGTGGTCCCAGAGCTACCGGCACGATAGAGATCCTTGTGAAACCCTAGATCCTGGAAGACTCCTACCTCCTAACCAGCTAGGATGCCCAGTAGTACCCTTATTCCGTTTTTGTAGTCCTAGGTTCCTTATAAAGTTACCCAATACCAAAAAGAGAGGCCTTTTTATTCTTAGGTTACTGGGTATCCTAGTACCTCCTAACCAGTTCCGGTCCCACAACCCTGACAGGAGAGCAAAACCCGTAGACCGTTGAAAACGCTTCGGCCCTCGGAAGTTGAATCCTTACTTGCAGGATCATGGGACTCAGTCAGCATGGTTATAGGTATCTTAATCGGTGTTATAAGTTGTTATAAGTATAGTTATCCAAATGTTAACGCCGCTACTTACTCCCGTGATCCTTCAAATAGAGGTACCTGTCTAGAACACAAAGAGGTCTGGTCATTTACCATTATAGAGACCGTCCTAGAAACCGTTTGCTAGGTACCTTAGTAATATCCGTTTGTTTTGGAGTCTCCTTATTACAACTTTCAGGAAAATGCGTACTTCTTATTGTAAAGAGGCTCATCAGTAATCTGTAAGGTATCCTCATAAGATCCCTAAAGCTTTCCTAAGAGTTCTGATCCCACCACTGCGACCCTTGAGTCCTAAACCCCTAGATCGCCAAAGCCCTTAAACTCTGAACCTCATAGGTTTTGGAGGTATGGTCCTACAACTCGGACAAGCGCTAAACTCTAAACCTCAAACCGCCAAGCTCCTAAACTCTAAACCGAAAGCTCCCAACTCTGAGCCCGAAACCCTACACCCTCCCTGAAAGGTCTGGTCCCACAACTCGGACAAGAGCCTGATTCCGCCGACCTCGGGGTGGAAGATCCCTTGGGACGGGCAGGTCCCTCTCAACCGCTTTTAGGGTTTAGGGGTTATAGGGTTTAGGGTTTGGCTTGGGGCTTAGGGTTTATTCTTTCAGGGGTTCCTCTGAGGATTTCATTAGGGGTGAGAAGGGTTTAGAGGCTAGTTTCTTCTTGGTTAAAAAGACTGTTCAAAAAAAAGGACTCTGCAAGGGTTCTTTGACAATGCTGTTCCTAGAGAGGAGTTCTGCAACCACATTGGAGACTGACTTAGTGTGTGTTGTTTGTGTTGTTGTTGCTTTGAGTTTCGGGAAGCGAACAGGCACCCATTAAGCACCCCTATCTGCACTTACGGAATTGCTCAACTACTAGGATGCCCAGTAGTACCCTTATTCCCTTTTTGTAGTCCTAGGTTCCTTATAAAGTTACCCAATACCAAAAAGAGAGGCCTTTTTATTCTTAGGTTACTGGGTATCCTAGACTACCAGAAGTGCCAGCCAGAAACGGGAGGGATCCGGGCTGACCAGTCCGTGGCTGACCAGAAGGTGTCGTGACAGGAAGGGGTGGTGGCTACAATGGCCGGCGAGCATGGCGCCACCATGAAACGGGTGGCGGGAGTGTAAAGGCGATGGAAAAGATTGGAAAGGAGGCGGAAACAGATGGAAAGGTTTAAGGATTGCAAAAAGGTCTGGAGGATCCACTAACGCATAAGTATATCGAGACTATAATCAGGGGGATCCATCCCCAAACCCCGAAACTCATCCATCCCCAAACCCTAAACCCTCCCTCAACCCTACGCCCCTGAACACTACGAAACCTATTCGTAGAGTAGGCAACCTTTAACCTTTTGTGGGTAGTATAGTCCCTATATAATCCCTATATAACGGGAGTCGATGCCACAATTCCGAAAGACCTGGGCTTGTCTACGAAGCCAATATGGAAGCCCGCATATGGTATACCTGAACACTGAAAACCTACCTGGTGTGCTCCTTTCTCATGATGTCCGTATGCACGCTCCTAAAACCTAGAGACAACATCCCTCAACAAAGGAATATAGCGTAAATTGCCGTAGGATCCCTGATATTATACAAAGGAATGTTTTCAATCATGGGATACTGTAGTGTTGTCTCTGGGGAGACCATGGCGCATGTCCATATCACTTGCGAGTCCGCTTCACCGGTGTCCTGGATCCTGAAAGCACACTTGGCGGCCCCTGCTTGAAGGATCGTGATGTAAGTATAGTATAGTTACCCTAATAATATCCTTAGTGACTAAGTCCCATGGTCGTTTGAGTAAGCAGTGTTCTTCCCTTCCCAAAGACCAGAGGAGCCTCCGGAGGCTTTCCCTATCTCTATAGTCTCCTTCGGAATTGTTGTTTTAGTTTTGCTCATATAAAATCCGAGAGAACATTAAAGCTAGTTTGTTTTTAATCGTGGTTCTAGGGGGGCAATAGCCCGCCCCCTGCCCACATCCCATGATTCTCCAAGTCTCCCTAAGCCCAGCCAATCATACCTTGCTGAACCGGAAGACCCAATCCCTGAATTGATCCCTATACAGCCACACACAACCCCACAAAAAGCCCGGAACCATAAAGACTCAACACCGGAACCCCTAAACCTTAAACCCTAGAACCCTCTAGTACCCTTATAGTAACCCTTATAGATCCCTTAAAGGAACCCTTATAGTAGCCCTGTACAGGCAGGAACCCTAAACCCTGAACCCCACACAAGAACCTACTGCATCAGGTCCGCCCTACTCTCGTATTGGGCCCGAAGCAGCAGATGCACCGCGAGGACAGCACTCGGAGCCGGCGCAAGACCCCATAGGGTTGTTCCTTACGCAAGGGTCATAGGGTTTAGAGTGCGGGGTTATGGGTAGTACTAGTACTGGTACCAGTACAACTAACAAACAAGAACGAGACAATCAATAAGCAACCAACAACCAACGACCAACGACCCCGACCCATAACCCACAACCGACAACCGGTAACTGACAACCAACAACTAACCACCAGCAACAACCAACATCCAACGACCAACAGGCAACAACCAACAACCAGCAACCAGAAGCAACAACGACAACAACAAACAACAGCAACAGCAACAACGGCAGCAAAAGCAACAACAGTAGATCAGCAACAGCAACAACGACAGCAGCAGCAACAGCAGCAGCAACAACAACAACAGCAACAGCAACAGCAACAGCAACAGCAACAGCAACAGCAACAGCAACAGCAACTGCAACTGCAACTGCAACTGCAACGGCAACGGCAACGGCAACGGCAACGGCAACAACTACAGCAGCAACAACAGCAACAGCAACAGCAGCAGCAACAACAACAACAACAGCGCGCCCAAGGATCTATACTGAAACCCATCTCGGACCCGTTTAAGACTCATTCAACCAACGCACTCCGCACTCCAAAATCCACTCCAACTCCGCCCCCCGAAGGAATACATCTAAACCCAGCTTGAAGCTGCAAATCCGACCCCTTTTAAACCACCCACAGCCACAGACAAGACACTAACAACACAAGAAACCTTTAAGCCTAAGGGGAACAGGACACGCAACTACCTAGACTTACCTTTGGTTAGTGGGGAATGGAAGAATGGTAGTAATAGTAGATATACTTGTACCCCATTCCTCCATTCCCTACTAACCCAAGGTAAGTAAACCCTTCTCGTGTGGACATCCGCCCCAGCTGCTAAACCGGCTTGTAGGGTTTCATCCGTATCCCTAAACCCTAAGCCCTGAACCCTAAACCCGAAGCCCTAAACCCTAGACCATGTTTGCAGGAAGCCGAGACGAAGCTCAAGGCGATCTCTGCCGAGGTGGCGAAAGTCGACGCCGAGGCCAAGCAGGCTGTGGCCCAGGCCTGGGTAGGGTTCAGAAGGGTTTAGGGAGTTAGGGTTTAGGGATTTAGGGTTTAGGGGTTCAGGGTTTTGGGGTTTAGGGGTTTAGGGTTTAGGGGTTTAGGGTTTTGGGGTTAAGGGTTTTGGGGTTTAGAGTTTGGGAGTCTGGGTTTTCAAGGGTTCCTTTAAAGGGTTACTATGAGGGTTCCATAAAGGTTACTATAAGGGTACTATAGGGTTCGAGGGTGTTTAAGGCTTTTTAGGGTTTAGTGGATTGGAGTTTGAGGCAATAAGGTTTGTTGGCTCAGGTTTGTCTGTCATCGGGTCAAGGAATGTCCATGTTCGGAGCGTGGCCTGGAAATCAACCCGAAAAAAGACCATGGTGCTTTGCCGCCACGAACGGGCCGAGGGATTCACCATCGGGGAGAAGCCCGTGCCAGCAGAAACGCCGGAGTCTGTGATGCCGGTGTTGGGGTCGCCCATCACGTTTGTCAACCAGCAGGCAGCGTTGGTGTGTGAAATGCAACACCGCGCTCGGCGGGGATTTCACGCCAACAAGCCCATCTTGACCTGCAAGGAGGCCAAACTAGATGATCGCTTGCGCTCCTCTATTACGCTCATCCGAGACGTGGCCGATTTCGGACTACCGGGCCGCCAACAGCCTTCAGTACCACTACATTCGGGAGATCATCGGCAGGAAGAGGGGACCCAACGAAGAGTGGTTGCCCTGGCACCAACGAACCCTCCGTGAGGCCCGTATATAGAGGTGTTCCGCAACAAGTGTTGCGGAGGCAGATGGAGCACCTTCATACTACGAGTGCGATGGCAGCTGTTGGACTGGGCTGGTTGGGTGTTGGATTTTGGCTTGTCGGCTAACGTTCGATCAGTTCGATAGGAGTAGACACCCACAAGCCCTAGCCGCAGTCGACCGTGACCCTTTGTACTGACTTTCAAACCTCATAGGATGCCAAAAGGGATTTTAGCCTATGGGGGGGTTTAGTAGGGACTAAGGTTCCCATAATAGGGCTCATGTTAAGGACTCCCATAATTGGGTTCATGTTAAGGACTCCCATAATTGGGTTCATGTTAAGGACTCCCATAATTTGGTTCATGTTAAGGACTCCCATAATTGGGTTCATGTTAAGGACTCCCATAATTTGGTTCATGTTAAGGACTCCCTACCCCAAGAATCTTAACCCCCCCCCCTTTTGGCCTCCCATGAAAACCGCAGGCCATGCGAGCAGGTGTTTTGCACGATGTGTTGTCGACGTCTTCATGAACCGGAGCCGCCGGGCCCGTAGCCCCATATGGGTGGTTGTCAAAGTTATGGTCCCTTTTTGGGTCCTTATTACAGTACGGCACCGAATACTTAGGGTACCCAAAAGGGGACCATAGTTTTGATATAAACTAAACCACAAAGCATGCCCTCATCCCTATCTCGAAGCCTCAGACCATCCCAAACCCTAAGCCCCCAAACCTTAAACCCCTAAACCCCTAAATCTTAAACCTCAAACCATCCCAAACCCTTACTTACCTTTGGTTAGTAGGGAATGGAAGAATGGTAGTAATAGTAGTTATAATTGTACCCCATTCCTCCATTCCCTACTAACCAAAGGTAAGCTTAAGCCCCTGAACTCCTTAACCCCTAAACCCCTAAACCTCAAGCCCCCAGTCTCTGAGACCCCAAGTTCAGGGGGCATCCCTAAACCTCAAACCCTGCTTGGAAGGGCTTTGGGGGACTTAGTAAGGGCTCTTTAAAGGGCTCCTTATAGAGGGATCTATAGGGTTCCTTAAAAGGGATCTATGGGGTTTAGGGTTTAGGGGACTTAGTAAGTAGGTGATAAGTAGGGTTATAAGCACCCTAAATGGAGTTATCCCAATTAAAACCCTACTTATAACCTACTTACTAAGTCCCCTGCCCCTCCTAGTGAACCCTGAATCGCCAGGCATCGGCCTTGGGAAACAACCAGTCCAACATGCAGAGCCTGCTGCAGGCGCAGACCAGGGTTTGGGACTTAGAGCTTAGGTTTAGGGTTTAAGTTTAGGGTTTAGGGTTTAGGTAGGGTTTGGGACTTAGAGCTTATAAGTTTAGGGTGTAAGTTTAGGGTTTAGGGCGTTTAGGGTTTTCGTTTAGAGTTTAGGGTTTAGGGCAAGAGGAGCTGCCTTTCTGGGCTCCTTGAGGGATTCCTTCAAGGGCTCTTTCAACGATGTAAGATTTAGCGCTTTATAGGAAACTCCAGAAAGTTGGAATATGGTTTCATGGTAGGATCCCCTATAATTTACCATAGAAGGGTTAGGATAATCATATTCCAACTTTCTGGCTTTTACCTTAGGGTTTGGGGTTGGGGTTTAGTTTTATGAAGCTTGGGGCTCTGCGGGGTTGAGGGCTTCTAGGACCTAGAGTAGGCCCTTATTCCCTTTTTAAGGGTTCAGGTTCCCTTATAAGCCCCTTTAAACCAAAAAGGGCACCCTTTTTATTCCTAGGTTACTCTTGGGTCTAGGCTTAGGATTGGAAGCCTGAATATTAAACCCCGCACTTCCCAAGCCTTCCCAAGCCCTGTGAGATTTTGGGGTTTCGGCACAAGGGCTACGAGTACAAACCTGCACAGGTTGCCGCTGGCAGTGTACTAAAAGGGGCCTTAATAAAAAGAATAGGGTTTCGGGGCCCATTATACTATAACCATAGAAGGAACCACCAAATCAGTATTGCTAATTCTTTAGGCCCCTATAGTAGTCAGCATGCGAGGGTCTAGGGCTTAGATTTCGAAACACCGTATGCAAACCCATAACACATGAGAACGCTCGCAAAGAAATCGGAAACCCTTTACATGACCTATAGACGTCCTTGCGACGCCTGCAAAAACCGTTTATACTAAAGCCTTAAACTCCTCAGCCCTAAACCCTATGAATCCCTAACCCCTAAACCCCTAATTCCTAATCCCGAATCCCTAAACCCTAAATCCGAAAAACTCCCGACCCATATAAGCACCCTTTAAGCCGGCCCAAAGAAGGAACCTTCACAAAAAGCTCTTGAAGTAAACCCTAAACCCGAAACCCCTTAAAGGGCCCGCAAACCCTTAAAGGACCCCCCGTAAAGGAGCCTTAAAGCCTCAAAGGCACCCACCCTTAAAGGGCCCTTAAACCCTAAATCCTCAACCCTTAACCCTAAATCCTCAACCCTAAACCCTAAATCCGCAACCTTAAACCCTAAATCCTAAAACCCGAAAGCCTAAACCCTCTCAAGTAAGCCTTATTAAAGGGCCCGAAAAGGCGGAGCAGCTGTTGCAGCCGCATAGCAACGCCATGATGGAGGCCGTTAGCATGTTCTCGGCACGTTCGGGGTTTGGGGGGTTTAGGGTTTAGGGGTTTAGGGTTTCGGGTTTAGTTGTGGGGCTTCGGGGCTTTGAGGTTTAGAGTTTAGGGTTTAGTCAGGGGTTTGGGGTTGTGGGGCTTGGGGTGGTTGGGGTTTCGGGTATTGTAGGGTCTGTCTGGATGCCGTGGCATGATCTGGGTTTCAAGCGATCGACCCACGGAGCCCGGACCTTGATCGTCTCCGCATGTTCCTTCGTTTGGTTCTCTTGCAAGCTTCTGCATTAATGTACTCAGTCATGCGTTGGTTGTCATGGTTTACTTCATGCATGTATGTGTTTTTGTAAATGTCTATGAGCATATAAATGAATACATAGATATCATATGTACAGGGACCTGAAACATGTACGGTAATTTCGACGTTGTGATTGTTCACCTACTAATCTGCGTCGCATACGCATAGACCTGGTACATGTATAAGTAACCTAAACCCTAAACCTTCAAAATGTCTATTCCTAAACCGTGGCACGCTTCTTCATGTCTAAACCCTCCGGAAACTTCGTCTTCTCCAAATGTGAAGCACCAACACTTGGTCACTCGCCTTGTCGACCTGACATGCTCTCCCCTACCTGCCTCTGCCATGCTTGACAAGCGAAAGAGCAGACTTACGGGCGAATGTGCACCTGTGCAGTATACATTACTTATATATATATATATATATATATATATGTATGCAAATATGTATATGTATGTATAAGTATGTGTACATGTCTGTATATACATATGCATATCTCTGTATGTATATACGTATCCATATCTCTGTACGCACATACATATATACACATAGGCATCTCTCTGCTTCCCTCTAGCTGTAGATATATGCGAGAAGAGGGGGACAGCGAGAGTGAGTGAGTGAGGGAGGGAGACAGACAGGAAGCATACGACAGAGAGATGTGTTCGCGGAGACATGCCTATCATTTCGCAGCTGTGGATGCACAAAACGATGGATGTATACATACATGCATGCATACATACATACATGTAAGTAGGTTGCATGTTGTCTAGAGGCTTGAACCTCAGTGTTAGGGCGTGGGGCCTATGTTGCCTCCACTTTCGGATATCCCCGTAAACCCTAAACCCTAAAACCTAAACTCTGAACTTTGGCATCGCAGGTGCAGCGCAAGCTCCAGGACGCGCAGAAAGGACATCCTGGGGACATCGCGCGCAACTTCAGCCAGCTGGCGAACCAGCTGAGGCCAGGGAGTAGAACCCGCAGAAGCCATAAGATCCTCTCAACCTTACATCTTCAACCATTACTAGACGCCAAACCTCTAAGGCCGAGAACTTAGAACAGAGACCAAGCACTCTATCCTGGAATCCTGAAGAAACCACGGAAGCGTCGGGGCGAGCCTTCATTCTTCAGTTTTTGTATCCCACTTGGAAGGGCAGGGGACTTAGTAAGTAGGTTAGAAGTAGAGTTATAAGTACCCTAAATGGAGTTACCCCAGTTATAACCCTACTTATAGCCTACTTACTAAGTCCCTACACCCTAAACCCCATAGATCCCTTTCAAGGAACCCTATAGATCCCTTTAAGGAGCCCTTTAAAGAGCCCTTACTAAGTCCCCCAAAGCCCTTCCAAGTATGGCCTGTAGGGTTTAGGTTTTAGGGCGCAAGGTCAAGGGTTTAGGGTTCCTTTTTGGGGTTCATATATAGAATCCTATAAGGTAATCCCTAAAAGGAACTACTTTGGGGCCTCAGGGTATAGGGTTATGAGATTATTAGCAGGCTACAGCCTATGAAACTGAAAATAATTATTTTGCGGATATTTTGCAAATTGATTGCATATTTTTTGCACGTCGGGTTTGCATATATTTTGCATGTTTTTTTTGTGTTGCAAATCTTTTGCAAATTTATTGCATATTTTTTGCATATTTTTTGCATTTTTTTGCATCACACGGTTCTGAACCTTGGTGCCTTTGGGCCTTGGGGCCTTTGGGTGCTGGGGCCTTGGCAGGACCTGCCCGGCACGCCAAAAATACGCAAAAAATGTGCAAAACACACTGTGTTTTGCATATTTTACGGGCCGTGCCTGGCCCAGCCGGTGGGCCCGGCACGCCAAAAATACGCAAAAAATGTGCAAAACACACTGTGTTTTGCATATTTTACGGGCCGTGCCCTGGCCCAGCCGGTGGGCCCGGCACCCCTAAAATATGCAAAACACAGTGTGTTTTGCACATTTTTTGCATATTTTTGGCGTGCCTGGGCCCTGGGCCCTGGCAGCAGCCTTGCAACACCTGCGTTTAAACACCCAAAATTACACATGCAAAAAAAACGCAAAAAATATGCAAAACGCAGTGTGTATTGCATATTTTTGCGGCTGTTTTGCATTTAAACACCCAAAATTACACATGCAAAAAAAACACAAAAAATATGCAAAATATTTGCAAACGAAAAAACACATGCAAAAAATACGCAAACGCGACGCACAAAAAATATGCAATAAATGTGCAAAAATAATTATTTTGGAAACCCCCTTGTGTGGCCCTAATAATCTCATAAGTATAGGGTTTAGGTTTGAGGGCGCAAGGTCGAGGGTTTAGGGTTTAGAGTTGGTTGCTTCTGGCCTTGATGTTGGAGGGATGGAGGGTTAAGGGGTCAGGTGTTTTGGGGTTAAGAGTTCAGTTTTCTTTTATCAGCCGCCTCGCAAGCTTGGACGAAAGCCATATGACAATCGCCAGACGCGCCGGGTTGAGGGATTCGGGGTTAGTGGCGCCCCTTTCGTGATGTTGACCGCCGGTTACCCTGTCTGTAAAGGCCCTGATCTTCGGATCCCGGTAAATTGTCACCCTTATTCAAGCCACAATACTCGGATTCATAGCCCGTTTTAAGGGGGAGGTGTTTATGATGGTCCTGGCTTATGAATGAGTTGTGTCCACCAAATTCTGCACTCTTGGGGCAGAAGAGCCAGCCTTTAGGACCACAAACACTGCAAGGCACCGGTTCGGCGCTGGATTCAGAAGGGCGCAAGAACCTAACCCTGCTTGGAAGGGCAGGGGACTTAGTAAGTAGGTTATAAGTAGAGTTATAAGTACCCTAAATGGAGTTACCCCAATTATAACCCTACTTATAACCTACTTACTAAGTCCCTAAACCCTAAACCCCATAGATCCCTTTTAAGGAACCCTATAGATCCCTTTAAGGAGCCCTTTAAAGAGCCCTTACTAAGTCCCCCAAAGCCCTTCCAAGTGAGGCCATGCCATATACAGATGCCAATGTGCCTCTTGAGCCTCCATGCTCGCCAGTTCTCTGGGCTATATGGGCCAGACTCGAGCATATAAGGATTTGTGATATCTTCAGCGAGGCTTCCGGTAAACTTCAATCTGCTCCGCAAACAACTACAAACATCCGAAACGCAACGATCTACATCCCAAACAAATACCATGCCGCAATCACTAAGCTGTCTTTGTAAGTATACCTCTGGTCTCCATTGTACTTCTTTTTCTGGCTAACAAATTCTTATGGTTACGATCCTATACAAAAAATTTGGTGAACCAAAAAAGGAGCTATAATGGAGACTAGGTATTTCCCTAAATACTTAAACAACCCTTATAGATCCTTTCAAGGAACCCTGTAAGGAACCCGTAGGTTCTAGATTGTAGGGTTCTGCCGAGCAGCTTGGCCAGGATGACACAGCAGCAGGCCCAGCAGCTTACAAACAAGTTCCGCCAGTCCCGCGTACAGGCAGAGCTCGGTTGAGGGTATAGAGTTTAGGGTTCCGGGGTTTAGGGTTTAGGGCTTGGGCTTTCGCATGATTGAGTCCTCAGCTCTTTCGGGTGCGGATTTAGGGTGTGAGTGTCCTGGTTTTAGGAAAAGAGACCAATAGAACCTTGATGTTAATGTAAGCCTTGATTAGTAGAAGTATAGACTTATCGAACCCCCAAAAAGAGAGCCTCAACCCCTTCGGGTTCTCCGGCTTTAGGTTTACTATAGTCTCCTCAGGAACCATTTTTATTTTTGTCCATATGAAATAAAACCCTACAGATATTAAATGCATATTCGTTTTATTATGGTTCTAAGGATGGTATAGTCCCTAAGGCTCCATGTACCCTTATAGTAGATACTTAGGCCCTAAAGTACCTATATAGGGACCCCTTTAAGGCTTAAGTATCTACTATAAGGTTACATGGAGCCTTTGGGAGTGTAGGGTTGTTAGGGTTTAGGTGTCCGGCTTGTCAGGCTTTTGCACGGGAGTTTTTATGTTCTGGAGCCCTAAACCTGAAAGCCCAAACCCAAAGCTTTCGGTATACCTTAGAAGCTGCCCCCACCCTGTAATAGTGGTATAATAGGAATATACTAGGGCCCTAATATAATCCTATATAATCCTTATGGTCACTGTTACAGGGTGGGGGCCCCTTCTAAGGTATACCCCTGGGAGGGGGTCTTACAACGAATGACAAGTCAACTCTGAGTTTAGGGTTTAGGATTTATGCCTTTAAGACTTAAGACCTTAGGTTTTTAATATTCAGGGTTGTAGAATGTTGGGTTTAGGATTTAGGGTGAGGTGTAGGGCCTTGTTAGTTCAGGGGTTCAGCGATTTGTAACTCTGCAAATGGGCTTCAAGCGCCTTTCTAAAGGCTCCCCGGGTATAGGCGCATTCCCAGGGACTCCAATATGCCTTGATTAAGGATATACTTAGTTCATAAGGAGTATTCCTTACTTAAGGGATGTTGGAGGAGATTGAGCTGTCAACAAGACCGGTTTAGGGCCATAGCGTTCGGGGGCCTTAGGGTTTAGTGGCCTTATGATTTTAGGGTTTAGGGGCATTGGAGTTTTGGGGTTTGGGGGCCATAGCACTTAAGGTTTGGGGTTTAGAGGCCTTGAGGTTCGATGGCAAGAAATCGCACTCTGAGAGCCTTCAGAAATTGCTACGCGCTGTGCCTGCATCGCCAACACAATTCCCTAGGGCTCCGTGTTACGAACCTCCTAAACCCTAAACCCTATGCTCATGCTCCTGGGCAACGACTTCATAGAAAACCCGACATCTTATGCTGAAATAGGGTGTAGGGCTTTCGAGTATCATATGAAAATCTGAGTAATATGTCCGGCTGTTGTGGACCGTCCGAGCCTCTGGAACCTAAGCCCGATTCGTCAAGCAGTTTAGGCCTGACGGTATGTAGTAAGAAATCGGAACCCCTAAACCCTCAGCATACAAACCAAACTGCTAACGCACTTCTAACACATCTATAAAAGTGCGACAACTGTATACACATCTATAAAACTAGTAACTTCCGGTCTAGGATATAGGGTTCAGGGTTCAGCAAGACGCGTTAAGGGTTTCTAAACTCACAGAGCCCGAACCCTGGACCCGATACCCAAGCCTTTACACTTTACACAATCTGTAACCCAAAGGCTCCATGTACCCTTGCAGTAGATACGTAAGCCTTAACCGGATCCCTATGTAGGTACTTTTAGGCCTAAGTATATACTCCATGGGTACATGGGAGCCTTAGGGTAATATAACCCTAGAGCAGCCTTGAAAAGCCCGCTAAAGCCCTGCGTGCTCTACGCCCCAAGCCCCAAACCCTCAGCCCTTAACTGCTATTGGGTTTAAGATTGAGGGTTTATATCTCTCAAACCCTCAGCCCTAAAACCTTCAACCGTTGAACTTCAACCCTAAAACCATCAACCCTAAAACCTAAACCTTAGAAGGGGACCCCACCCTGTAATAGTGGTATAATAGGAATAAAATAGGGCCCTAATATAATCCTTATAGTCACTATTACAGGGTAGGGGCAGCTTCGAACCTAAACCTTAAAACCCTAAACCCTAAACCGTGAACCCTGGTGTCGGACCCTAACCTCCTTCTTTTCCCCCAAAGAGGCGGAGTCACAGGCGAAGATGGCTGAGGCGGAGCTCCGAGAAACGAAGGCCTTCGAGGACTGACGCGCAGAGTGCTTTAGGGTTGGGCTTTAGGGTTTAGGGGTGTAGGGGGTGTAGGGTTTAGGGGTGTGGGGTGTGTTTAGGGCTTAGGGGGTTTATGAGGAGTGAGTACAATTAGGCTGTGGGGTTTAGGGCTTTACAGGGGTTTGGATTTTGTAGAGTTTAGGCCTTTGGAGGCGTTCTTGCAGGGGTTTCTTAAAGGCACCATGAGGGTTAGATTTTACTGCAAGGGGTGTTATGAATTAGTAGGGTGTCTTTACCGGTCTTATGGGCTGTATAGTGACTTCTTCTTGTTTTCGTTTTCGCCACCCGACATTTCACTTGCTCTCCCCGCCATGGCTTCCTGCAGCGCACTGGTGCCTCAGCTTTCTATGGAGACTGGACAGGGCAGCTGTGCCAGGGATGGCCCCGAGCTGTTGTCCATGGTGGAGGGTGAGGCTTGCCGGGGCGTCGCGGCCAAGCTTCCCTTGCAGGCTCCTACACGAGGGGACCCAAGCATGTAATATAGGGGCCTAAATAATTACGAATACTATTTTGGGGGGTTTCCTTATTACACTTCTAGTATAATGTACCCCAAAACCCTATTCCAATTAGTAAGGCCCCGATATTATAGTGCCCTTCTAGACCCCTTGATAGTTACCCTTATAGACCCCTTTAAAGGAGCCCTAGTCCAATTATTAAGACCCCTATATCAGGAATTCTCAAGTTAAAAGCAAGCGCAGGCAATAAGGTTTCGCAAGCACGTCGGCATTCAAGTTTTGCATGATCAGTGCTCGCCTGGAGGATAAGTCCAGGGTCTACTTAACTTACCTTTGGTTAGTAGGGAATGGAAGAATGGGGTACAATTATAACTACTATTACTACCATTCTTCCATTCCCTACTAACCAAAGGTAAGTTAAAGGATCATCTGACTTGGTAACTAGGGTTATTATTGTTAGGTTACCGAATGTAGGAGCCTGATTAAGAAACCTTGGGCCTTTATTAGGGCTCCTTCTTTGGATCCGACTATTTGGGGGTTCTGGGGCCGGGGTTGCTTAATCAGGTTCCTGCATTATGCCTATCATCACTATAACCCCAATTGGTATGCCTATAACCATACGTACTAAGCCCCATGATCCTCCAGGTAGGGTTGCAATTTTGGCCGTCAAGGGGTCTTTAAGGATTCAGGATTCTATATCGGTGTTGTAACCAATGGTAGCATTATTCAACCCATGTATACTTATACTGCAAGTAGCATCCAACCTCTAGTCTAATTACTAAGATCCCCGTATTAGAAGGGTTGCTTTCAAGGGTTCTGTAACGGGTTTTATAGGTTTACTGATTTAGGGCGTAATGAATCTGTTGAGGGGCTTGGGGGTGCGAGGGTTGCAGGCTCAAGATTTCGGGGCTTAGGAGTTCAGGGCTTGGGGGTTTAGGTACAGGAGTTTCAGTTCGGGGTTTAGGGTTTAGGGTTTAGGGTTTAGGGTTAGTTCGGGGTTTATGGTCCAAGAGTGTAAGGTTTCGCTTGAAGAGGTCAGGGGTTTCGGGTGTACTTGGCCTGAACCCCACGCCTTAGATCAGTCCTCGTTGAGCAATCCCTGGCTACCGCGGCCGTGAGGACATGATGCCAGATGTTAGCCAGAAGTGCACTGCCGCCGAGGAGGCTATTGAAAAGGCCGGCATGGCATTCTCGATTTTAGGGATAGGGTTTAGGGCTTTGGGTTTATGGCTCCGTGACTGAGAGGGAAGAGAGTGAGTGAGTGAGTTAAGGGTTTCGGGTTCGGGATAAGGTAAGAGCACCTTAACCTGCAATACCTCGGACCCGTCGCCCACGCTCTGACACCCTCAGCTGTCAAACCGACTTTTCCCGGAAGCCCTAGGTCGTCCATAGAAGAAACAAACGACGACTAAGTTCGGACTGGCATGTGGTTTTAGGGTGACCTCAATGGTCTTCAGTACCTGCATAGCATGAGAAGATCGTAGGAACAGGTCCTGATAGGGTTTGGGCTTTGGATTCGGGGTTTGGGCTGTAGGCTTCAGGGTGTATGTGTTTAGGGTCTGAGCACTTGGAGGTGTATGGGAATTCGAAAGTAGGAACTAAGCGGTTTCTTTTGGTGGCTGGTCCCGATTTGGGTGTTCATAGCCGCAGCCACCGCGACAGTGTGCGCACCAAGCCCCTTGACTTTGCGAGTGGCGCACATGAAGCACGGCTGGTAATACAGGGGTCTAAAAAATTGAACAGCAATTGCGTTTTCGGGGGTCCCTATTGGATTTGTAGTATAATATACCCCAAGACCTATTGTAATCATCAAGGCCCCTATAGTATTCGTATGAGCCATGCCTTCCAGTTGAAGGTTTGAGTCTTGGGCTTCAGGGTTAGAGGCCAGCGAGACAGCAAGGTGCCTTCAACACCAGCATCTGCCCCGGAGAGTGACGGCTTCACGCTGACTTTGTTAAGCTACCATGGAAGCAACACCGGTGCCTGGAGGCATCCCATTAAAAGTTCCCTTTTCGTTGTGGGAAGCGTTTACTTCCATGTACCTACTCTCAAGTTTGGGGGTTTACCAGAACAGCGAACCCCGGAAACCCTAGAAACCCACCCTAGACTCTACACCCTACACCCTTAAACTCCCAAACCCCTGAACCCCAAACCCTAACCCCAACACTAGGCTCAGCCCTTGTTTGGATGCCCTCTTGCAAGCCAGGCGATTGCCACGCACGAGGCCATTGCAGCGTCAAGCGATGGTGACAATCAGGCAGGGTCTGGGCTTTCAGCTGTGAGCCACAAGAGGCTTTATTGCTCTTATAGGATTTTTCATATAGTAGAAACCCTAAACCCTAAACCCTATAGTAGAAGCTATGGGGAGTGTTAAGAATTCTGTTTTGTTCGGGTTCGAAGGGCCGCTAAGAGGTTTAGAGTTACGGATTTGCAGTTTAGGGGAATCTTGGCACGCCCATGTCGTTGTTCAGTAAAACCTCCCACTCCCCCCCCCCCAAAGCTCAATCAACTCCTTCTACAAGCAGCACAAGCCTTCCACCAGATGATCCAAAATAATCCTAAACACCTTAACCCCTACAACCCTAAATTGTGCTCTTGCTAAGGGAGTTTATTCATGTTGCCATAAGACAGACGCCACATTCTTTACCATAGATTCCCATTGTGGCATCTTTGATGAAGTTCCTTAACAAGAACCCAGTAAAACCCAGAAGACCTAAACCTACTATCTTAAACCCAAACGGTAGAATCCCTAACCCGGCAGCCTAAGCACCATCAGCAGCCCTGCGCAGCAGGACTTGAAGTCCCTTAGCGAAAGTGCCTGAAGGGTTTGGGGTTTGGGGTTTAGGGTTTAGGGTTTTAGGGTTTAGGGTTTGGGGTTTGGGGTTTTAGGGTTTTAGGGTTTAGGGTTTTAGGGTTTAGGGTTAAATCACCAGAGCAATCTTTCTCAGAGGGCTTCTGTTTATAAGCCGTCCGAAGCATTGCTTCGCTTATTAAGGCCCTATCGCACCATGCAATCCTTGACGACTGGTCTACTTGGAGGGGCTTTGGGGGACTTAGGAAGGGCTCTTTAAAGGGCTCCTTAAAGGGATCTATAGGGTTCCTTAAAGGGGTCTATAGGGTTTAGGGTTTAGGGTCTACTTGGAGGGGCTTTGGGGGACTTAGTAAGGGCTCTTTAAAGGGCTCCTTAAGGGGATCTATAGGGTTCCTTAAAGGGGATCTATGGGGTTTAGGGTTTAGGGACTTAGTAAGTAGGTTAGAAGTAGGGTTATAATTGGGGTAACTCCATTTAGGGTACTTGTAACTCTACTTATAACCTACTTACTAAGTCCCCTGCCCTTCCAAGTAGGGTTTGCGGTTTAGGGCTCTGTAGCCCAAGGGCCCCAGCCGAAGATCCTCTTGATCCCTAAACCGTAAACCCTCAACCAAGCAGACCTGGTTTGCAGTCATCAAAAAGGAGTTCAAAAAAAACTCAACCCTAAGACTTCAAGATATCCGTCCTACGAGATTTCGGAGAAAACCAAAAGTCCTAATTAAGAGTTGTCGGCTAAAACCAAAAACGCGACGCCCCTTAGGTATCCGCGAGTGTGGAAGAGACAGAAGCTGCCGTGAAAGAAGCAGAGAAAGCGGCCTCTGAGGCCTTTGCGGAACCAAAGTTCAGGTATAGGCTTTACCTAGACCCCCCAACTACCCTCTGTTATACCCCAAATTCCCACTATTAAGGACCATAAGGTCTCTGTTATTGGGCCATTCGGGGGTCCTGGTAGGAGTTCAGGGTTTATGGTCTAAGGTTTAGCTTCGGGGCGGAGGGTCAGAACATACTTGCGGGCTGAGTTGGTCTCTACACGCGCTTTGCAGGTTCTACTGACTTTTTCTTTCTGTGACACAGATGGACAGAGAGACAGACAGGCAAATAGAGAGGGTTGCTCTTGGAATTAACGGTGCGGTATTGCGGAGTAATGAGGATCCCATTGTGTCGGGTCTATGCCGGGGCCCCCTGTTGTCTCAAGCTCTTTCTTTCGGGAGCCACATGTGATTCGCAGTTTTATGAAATTTTGGTTCGTTTTGAGTTTAGGCCCCCCCCCACACCCTGAACCCTCAACCTTGTTTTCTGTGCTGTTTCAGCACCCTAAGCTCTAAATCCTGAGGCCTGAACGCTAAGCATCTCTTGTCCTCGCAAGATACGAATCCATAAGGCAGGCGGGAGCTTAGGTGTAGGGTTTGGGGTTACAAGGCCGGCAGCCCTCCTCCCATACCGTAGAACCCAAACAGTTGGAACATCACTGTCCTCGCGCCCTTAAGGTAAAGTATAGGGAATCCCGGCACGAATCATGGCAAATTGATGTTCAACTTTCCGGGTACACTATAGAGAGACGAACTGTCTTCAGGCCAGTGTGATTCTTCAAGCCGCTTGGTTATCCGAATTGGTTCCGGGTTCGGGTTCGGGGTCTAGGTCTTTGGGATTAGAATTTAGTTCAGGGTTCTGAGGTTTACTTTCGGAGCGAGGTTTCTGGTTCTAGGGGTCCAGAGCTTTCGCCGGGCTAGAACCGGATGTCGTAGTAGCTTATGAGGTGTTCATTGCTATTTTTTGGGATGGGGTTGACTATTGCAGGGTTTTCCGTTCAAAGAGCAAGCTGACTGGGCCTAAACCATAAAAAACACCGAAGCCGTAAACAGTTTGATTCACTATACATGCAGCATGAACTATCACCAGTACTGTTCCTTGCAGTTCAGGATAATCAGTCTTAGGATTTGCTTACTGGATGATGGACTTAAAACACTATTGTTGTTCAACATGTGTTTTTGCTTGCCTCGGAGCTTGTTTACATGTTTGGTGCTTCTTGGTACAAGTATGCATATATACATACATATAGAGGTATATATGTATATATATATATATACTTATTTATTTATTTATTTATTCATATACGCACACATTTCCTGTGTCTTTCCTTGTTCGTTTACAGTTTTGTAGGGGATTAATTTGCACAGCGATGTATCACATTCATTGGCGCACGCAGTTGTCTTCCACGGTGGCATGTGCATGAAAAAATTATTCAGTGTAGCAGCCCAGAACGGGTGATGATAGAAATCCTGCATTACCTGAAGGTCCCTAAACTATGGGACGTATGGTATATTCCTTATTATGGGTAATGCTGGATTTATATCATCAACAGTAGAGTAGGTAGGGTTTACGGTTTATGCTGTCCCATGAGGATACCGCACACGTGAGGTATACACGGTTAATGATGATACAAACCTTGCATTAAGCATAGGCTATGGAGTACATCCCATGGCCCAGGGGTCAGTAAGGTAATGCAGAGTTTGTATCATCAACCGTTTAAAGTCTCAGCCCAGGCGAAGATGAACCAGGTCCGGCGCTTTGAGTCCCCAAAAGTTCGGGACAACTCTGCCCAGGACCATAAACCATACGCCTAGAATCTCTTCTCTAGTCTCCGTAGGAATTATGTTTCTTCATATAAAACCCAAGGGAATGTTAAACATATTCGTTGATTACGGTTCTAAGGGGTGCATAGACAACCTCTTGCAGGCTGGGATGCTACACATCACGAATGATAAACTGATGTAGCCAGCAAAAAGGCCTGCATTTCAGGGTCCAGGTAAAACCACTGAACCCAAAACCTGTGACACTCCTCAAGCCCTGTGCGACTTAGATTTCAGCATGCCCTTGTCTCCGGTTCAACGCGCTATACAAAAGCTTCGAATATAGGGGCCTGAATCATTAGAACAGCTTCTGCGGGGGTTATATCTAGAATAAGGACCCCGCCCCCCTCAACCAAAAAAAGGCAATAGCGTAAGTATCTATTCAGGCCCTGAAATTAAGCCCAGGACCAGACCCCCAGGTCCTGAGAGGCTTGGCATGGAGCCTCATGAGTTACAGCCCCGAAGGCTCCATGTGCTTATATAGGGTGTAATTAAATATACATATAAATGTATATATTTATGCGTATGTATATATACATATATGTGTGTGTATCGTGCATATCTTTATCCTGTATACATCTATATCGTATACGTATGTATGTGTGTATGTGAGTATTAGCTAAAGTTGAACAAGCAGATGCAGCGTCACAAACAATAAGAAGACTAGTGCACCTGTAGATTCATAAGTGCATGCATACATAAATCCGCACCCCCCAAGACCCGAAACATCAGCTGCTAAAATCCAACAACCCCCCCGGAACCCTCAATTAACGAATCTCTCTCTAAGAACAGCAAACGAATGAAGCCGTAGCATCGAAACTATGATGTCCCCATAAATCCCTAAACCCTAAACCCCAAACTCCCTCAACTCTAAACTCCCTAAGCCCTGAACCCTAAACTCCCTAAGCCTAAACTCCTTAAACCCTGAAACCTAAATCCTAAACTCCCCAAACCCTGAACCCCTAAAACCCAACCAAATCCTATAAGCCCTGGGTTTGGAGTACCATACTTGAAAGTTGACTTTGAACACTTTTTTGGGCATCTGTTCATTCAAGGAACCATCATGAAATAAAGTCTACGTATACGTTTTCTCCCTGGTTACTTCAAAGTCCAGAAGCTCATCTTCGACAGGAGCTCTAAACCCCTAAACCCTAAACTCCTAAAACACTGAAACCTAAACCCTAAACTCATCTAAACTCCCCAAACCCTATAAGCCCATCTTCGACAGGAGCTTCAGAAAGTGCAGCAGAAGCTCCAAGCCGCCAGGATCCCAGGTCCAAGTCCTTTTCGCCGGAGGGCTCCGCGGGACCATTTCACGGCTCCCCCAGAGACTCCAATATCCCTTAATTAAGGAGTATTCCTTAAATCATATTAGGGGTAAGTTCTACTATAATTTAAGGAATATTCCCCAATTAAAGGATATTGGAGTCTCTGGGCTATCACAACCAGGAGCATCAGAACTGGGTTCTTGTTAAGGGATTTATTTTAAGTTACCACAATAATAACCGAATTATGTATTGTAGTTCCCTGTTATGGTATCTAAGGCTTTAAACCCTAAACCCTTTCAGGGCTATAGAACCCTTAGGCTCCAAGGACTCATGTTTTAAGGCTTTAGGCCTTCGGCGTTTTGAGCCTTAGGGCTTATTGGGTCCCTTTCAGGGCTCTGGGCTGAAAGGACTCATAGCTGAAAGCTATTGGGCCTAAAGACCATTCTAACAAGGCTGCTCCATCTATGACACCAAGGCTGCCCAAGGACTCATATCTTTCCGGGGTCCTGGACAGCGAGACGCAGAAAGTTGGTACATGGGTTTAGGAGGATCTGTGCTAGGATCCCTTGTACTGTCTTTACCTCAACTGACTTAAGGGCATGCGAACTATGATGTTCCAACTTTACGGCTTCGAGTTGAGACCCCCACTACCTCCCTCCATGTGGTAACCACAGTACACCTTTTAAAGGAGCCGTTAATTAGAGGATCGAGGGACGCTGTATCTAGGGTTAAGTAGTAATAACTTATATAGCCCCAATTAGGGGTAACTACTTTTTGCGTTACTTACTGAGTCCCCCGATCCCCCAAGTCTGGCTGAAAGCGTCACAGACTGCTAGACTTGACGGTGTCGGCAGAGACAGCAGAATGTCGAAACTATTTGGCCGATCAGCCACGAACCTCAAATCTCAAAAGGACAACCGAAGAAGAGATTCTAATCGAGACAAAATAGAATAGCCTAAAGGCGAACTACTTGCTTTGCTCGGGAAATTCCAGCACCAATCATCCTTGGTCCAGTTTTGCAACTTTGCAGAGTCTAGTGAGTATACCGTAGCAGCATGTAGTAGTATTGTCCAGAAAGGACACAGCCCCCAACCCGAAAGCCTTGCTTAGACCCTAAAGTCCTGAAGCCCTCATCTCCTAAACTCTTCATGATTATCACCCGAAACCCTAAACCCTAAATTTAGAGGTTCGGGTTTTGGGATTTAGGTGTTTAAGAGTTAGGGATTACGGTTTACATCTCCTGAAACCCCTAAGCCCTCAACTTGTGCAGTTCAAGCCTGTTTACTAAGGCTCAAAGCAAGCTGCAGCCCCTGAAATCCGTGCGTCAAGAGCTCGCCCAGCGAGTGGCTGCGCAACAGCGCCTTGACACGTAATGCGCTCCTACCGACCCTAAACCCTAAACTCAAAACCGTTAGCCTAAAGCGAAGGGATTTGTAGGGTTTTGTTTTTATTGCTTGAAACGGAATTTACTCATAATCGGGCTTTAAGCTGTGAGGTTAGATAACCCCGTAAACCCGGAACCCGATCAAGATGTAAAACCTGGTACCTTAGTAATACATACGGTAGTACGGCTTGTGGCCAAGACGACTGGCCGCAGCATCGGCGCTGTACAAACCCCTGAGCTTGAGCCAAAACGAGTCCTCCGACACTTTCCGTCCCCCAACACTTTCCTCATGCGTTTTTAACAAAGCAGGAGTTTGTGGCTTCTTAGGACAATCTCGTCTAATCGCGAGGGTTATTTTGGGATTTTTTGAGCGTGGGATTGAAGAGTCAGGCAACTTTGCAACCCGGGCCCCAAACAGTCCCGTCTGATCAGGGCGGGTTGGTCAATCATCTTTAGACACTATTATAATTTAATAATAATCCTTCGATAGTCCCAAAGGTTACCCCCCCAAAAAGTGCTGGACAAGCAAGCGTTCGTCCAGAATGTCAGAAGTCGTTACAAAATCAGAGCAGCAGATGCAGCATTCAATAGGTTTCAGGGGTTAGGGCCGTTTAGAGACCATGACGCTTTCGAGTTGATATCTCCGTCCAAAGATTCGCACGGCAGCCTAATCCCAAGAGTGCGGAGTCCCAACTCTTCTTTTAAATATAGGGTTTAGGGTTTAGGGGTTAGGGGTTTAGGGGTTTAGGGTTTAGGGTTTAGGGGTTAGGGTTTAGGGGTTTAGGGTTTGGGGTAATTTAGTTCTTCTTTTCAATTAAAGCATCGGAGCTGTAGCAAGTTGAGAAATCTAGGGAACAGCCCCGGTTCAATGCCGCACCTACCAAACTCGAAGCATCGTAAACCCTAACCCTAAACCCTAAACCCTAAACCCTAAACCCTAAACCCTAACCAGCCTTGTCGAGCTGGGACAGGAGCCCGTGTCGCTGAGGGCTAGTCTACGGGTTGTTTTCAGGCTTCTAAAAAAATATCTTCTAAGAGCTCTATACTACTCATTCAGAATCCCTTAGCCCGAAAATCTCCAGCAGAGGATTTTGAGTCGAAGGGTAGTTCTAAAATTCGGCCTAACCTTGCACATTATACAAACCCTAAACCCTAAACCCTAAATCCCAACCTCTCCCCCAAAAATGCCTTACAGTAGAAGCCAGAAAGTTGGAATATCATTATCGTAACGCCTTTAAGGTAAACTATAGGGGATCCTACCATTAATCCATATTCCAACTTTTTTCAGTTCCCTTTAAAAGCTAAATCTCCCCCAGAGCCCTAAACCCTAAACCCAAACCCTTAACCTTAAATCTCCCCCAGAGCCGACCCGGCCGAGCTTTCTGTCGCCGAGGGCCCTCAAAGAGATACAGGAGAAGATGGCTCCCCTCGAGGAGGCCCTGACTCCTTGCTTCTCTTACAGGCTTTAGGGGCTTTGGGGTTTAGGGGTTTTGGTGTTTGGGGTTTAGGGTTTTGGAGTTTCGGGCTTTAGGGATTTAGGGTTTAGGGGTTTGGGGTTTAGGGTTTAGGCTTTAGGTTTTGGGGCTTATAGGTTTCATAAGGGGTTTAGGGTTTAGGTGTCACATAGGCAGCAGGGATTATATTGATTTCCGAAGGGGTTTAGGGCTTGGGGTTTTGGCTTTGGGTTGAAGTTTCATAAGCTTCCTGTGATACTTTCGGGGTTTGTAGGGCTTTGGTTCTGCAGTTGTAAAAAGTGTTGTCACCTTCTTACTGGTCAGAATGCCTCAGTTTCTGGAGCTGCCGAATGTCTCGTGTGCCACAAAAGCGAGAGAGCTTTGTCCTAAACCCGAAACTGTATAGCATAAACCCTCACGCCCCAATGCATACATGCCCTCATACCCCAAACACCAAGACCTACACCCTAAGCATCCTCACCGACAATCTCCACTGTGCTGTCCAGTGTCGAAGTCAGAACACTTTCTTTTGGATCGCGGCAGACATTGCGGGGAAGCTGCAAGGGGAAGTCATAACATCGTGCAGTTCCAAGGGGCGGCCTACATGAGCCTGTGTTCTCTTTTGTTCAGTTTGACTCAGTGCCGGTAGAAAGGCATGAATGAAAGCAATTTCAACCCAACTTGTGTGTTGTTGACCCTGTGGTATGAGCCCGAAGCTTCGAAAGATGCAGCTCCAGAACCTCCAACTTACATATGACACCTCAAGAAGCCGAACTTCGCACGGAAACCGAACATCGCACTTTGAAGTGATTTTAGGGGTGTACAAAAGCCTTTTGCCAATGGGTTGGGACACAGCAGCGAGCTATGCCGCCAAAGAAAGCTTTTTCGGAAACGGAAATCCTTTGCCTCTCTCGGCTGGATCTTCGGCAAGCCTGCACAGCATGGGGAGTGCCTTTAGATGACGGCGTGATGCAGATACAAATGCGTGCAGCTTTGGCACTTGCCATCCATGCTCCACAAGCCCCATGGCGAAATGGAGGTGCTTACCCCGGGGATTCTCGACTCCAAGCCAAAGCGTGCCGCCTGTCTTGATGCCCGGCGTAAACATCGATCCACAGAGTTTGTGCCGAAGAAGAAGGCCAAGCATAGCTGATGCAGCCACGGGAGACACTCTGAGCGCACGGCTGAAAACGACGTGGCACGATTGGGCTTTGTCCGTGCAGAGGTTTTTGCTTGCTGTCCCCCAACCCCGCCCGCACTGGAGCGTGAAACCGTCTTAAATTTAAATCTTTCTACTTGCGCAAACCCGCAATCCAGAAATCCAAAGCAGGAGTATGGATGGGCAGAGCCTTCACTAAAGCCCGAAAGCCTTAACACCCGAAGACCGTTTGATAAAGCCCGAAGCCACTAAACCCTTAAACTACCACCCTGAAGCCGATAATATGAAACCGAGAGCTCTAAGCCCGATATTAGCCGGGTTTAGGGTTCAGGGTTTAGGGTTCAGGGTTTAGGGTTTAGGGTTTAGGTAAAACGACAGTATGTTGTGGAATGTCTAGCCAAATCACCGTAGATAGCACATGACAGCATCAGACGTTCGTTCCTATACTTTCAATTCGTTTTGGAGGCGCGGTTACATGGGGGAAGACCGGATTGTTATGACTTCCCGCCAGCGTTTTGCACATTAGCCGCACATGAAAAACATGTCTCCAGCGCAGCGTTTACTTGGGGAAAGCAAGATTTGTTATGACTTTGTTTGGGAGTCACAACACCGCGGTTGCCGCTATTCACTGGGGAAAGGCCTTCCCCACCTGCTCCTGTTCGGACTTCGACCTTACACAGTAGTTCCTCTATTGTGGTTAGCCAAATTTATGGTATAGGACCCTTAACCGTAACTTCTTGTAACCAAAAAAGAAACTGCAATGGACACTATAGGTACACCCTAAACCCCAAACCCCAAACCCCAAGCCCCAAACCCAAGCCACAGGCCACGTAAGCCCGTAGGCATCTTGAAACCTTGCTGAGCCCCTCTGGGAAGGACTTCGCCGCCGCCGAGGAAGCGGCAGTTCCCGTCAGCTCCGGCGATGCCACCGAGGAATAGAGTTCTGGGATTCCTAGAGTCAAAGGGTTTTGAGTTTTGGGATTCAGGGTTTAGGGTTCAGGGGTTGATTCAGGCTAAGGGTTTGGGGGGAATAGAGTTCTGGGGTTCAGGGTCTCAGGGGTTCTGTTTAAGGATTCCTTTAAAGGGTGCCAGAAGGGTTTTAACGGGATGATAAAAGGGTTCTGTTGGGATTCGGGATCTTAGAGTTTAGGGTTTTAAGTTTTGGGTTTTGGAGTTCTGGGGTTCCTATAGTCTCCTAAGGATTTTTTGTTCATAGAAAACCCAAGAGGATATCAATTTCGAAAAGTTACTATTATGGTTCCAAAAGGGTATAGTTCTGAAGTCAAGGGAATAGTAAGGATGAGGACTCAGAGGATTACAAGGGTTTTGTAGGGGATTTAGCATCTACAGGGTTTATCGGGCATCTCGGTTTCATGGGCTTTCGGGTTCAAGGCATACAGGAGCCTTCGGGGGGAGGGTGTAGGTTGAGTTTAGGAGTTTCTCAGTTTCAGTTTTTCGGATCTAGGGATTTACATTGAGTTTGGAGGTTGGGCTTTGGGCCTAGGTTCCCGGGTAGTACCCTTTTGCCCTTTTTATGTATGTGTCTCCTTCTTAAAGCAGCAGTGCTAGGAAGAAGGGCACCCTTATCATTCAGGGGCTACTCAGGAACCTAGGGGCCTTATAAACCCTAAACCCGAGACTCCGATTTGGGGGTCTGGTGTGCATTTGCAGGTTTGGGCTTCTGCTTGATCTTTCACCAGACAGGACCTGGAGCCTAACTAAACCCAAACCCTTGGTTCGAAGAGGCGTACCAGCCTAGATAGCGTTCCTTTGTTATAGTAGGTATGCAAGGGTTGAAGGTTGTGGGACAAAGTCTCCCCAACGCCCCAAGAAGCAGTCTTGGAATGTCATCGGCACCTGGAATGTAACTTTACAGCAGTTGTGGACTTCTGAACCAAGCTGAACCTTGTGGTTTGGGTATTAGGGTTCCCAGGTCTAGGGTCTATAGGTTCAGGGGTTCAGGGGCTTTGGGTTTAGGGGTGTCTACTGCACAGAAGACGAGGCTATGTTTGTAACCTTAAATAGTCATGTCAAATTGTCAGTATGTAGCATGGGCATTGACCATCGTTTTCTTGGCCATGAAACCCCTCGCAGCAAGCGTCTGCAACTGTTCTTGTGTAGTTGTGAGCACACATGCAGGAACAGCAGGCTGCAGCGGATCAAGCATTGCAGAAGGTGCGGGTGTGCAGGTAAAGAGCGTTGGATGGAGATGGGGGTGTAAGGAGCTAAGCTTCAGTGATGAGTGTAATCGGGTATTGTCGGGGCCTAAATGATTACCAATTCTATTCTGGGGGTTCCTTATTATAAGTATTGTATAAGGGGCCCCACAACCCTTCTAAATATTAAGGCCCCTCTCTCGTATACAGTAATATACGGCACAGGCAAGCATTGGACTTATAAGTCTTTCTCGTTTGAGGGGTAGCGTTACTGGTATCAAGGGTTCAACTCTGGCTTTCAATCATCTACATAGGCACAGTGGAGTACTACCCGTAGGCTCCATCGTATTTCCTTTTTGAGATTACCTTATGGGATTCTAAATGTGAACACCAAAAGGGAACTACAATGGAGCCTACGGGTATTTCATCTGAGAACCCTAAAGCTGTTAGAGGGCTGAAATCGGGAACGCGAAAGGGACTCTCAGCTCGAATTCGCACTTTGGGCCTCATGGATTGGTAGGCTAATTCAGTGTTTTGGAATTTAGGAGCGTAGAGGGTTATCGGAGTTGAGGGGTGCAGTTATGTGTTCAACGTAGTTGTCGATTTCTTTGTGCCCTAAACCCGGGGCACGCCCTAAACCCTACGCCCTAAACCCCGAAACCCTAAGCCCTAAGCCCTCAGCTTTAAACCGTGCTCAACCTCGCGGTGTAGAGCTGGGCTGACGGTTGTGAAAGCCTCATTGAGCTGAACTGTCGTGAAGCACTCTTAGCTTCGGTTTGGTCAGCTTTTTTCCAGGGCAATCCATACTAAGGGCTTTTGCCTCCCAGGAATCTTCAGAACCATCCAAAGTGCACTGACTGATGCAATGACGCCGCTGTCTTTGCTGCTGGTGTGTGCTGTGCCGGCAGCCTCGATCCCTTGTGGTCCGGGACCATTCGGAATATCTCAGGCGTGCCTGATCCATGAGGGCTGGGGTGTGGATCCTCTCTTGGCGCAGCACGAGATGCTGCACCTGGATGAGGTCCTATGTGGATGGACCAGAAGTGAGACAGTCTGGCCTTGGGTGCTTTGCCCTGCACTTTGAGTGAGTGCGCTGGCGGCGGGATGTGCGTATGCCTGCACCGGTTCAGGGTTTAGGGTTAGGCTAGGAACAAGTTCGTGAAGAAGGGGCTGCATGCTTAGGGGGCTCTTGAAGTTTAGGGTTCAACAAGTGCAGGCTTCAGAAATTAGTTTTTCGTGGCAGCATGCACAGGCCCTATTGTAGGCCTTAAGCTTTGAACCGAGCCATGAGAAGTATTTGAAGCCATATGGGAGTTTCCGAAAATTAGGGGTACCTTCTTTTGGGGCGGATCCTACTATTTAGGCCCTAAACCCTAAACCCTAAACCCTAAACCCTATTTTCGGACACCCCCATATAGTGAACCTGAAACCCCTGGTGTCCTCTCGCCTGCTTGTTCCAATGCAACGCACTTCACCGAAATCAAGCCACCTATAGTCTCCATTGTAGTTCCTTTTTTTGGTTTAACCAGTTTTATATTAAGGATCCTAAAAGGTAACCCCCAAAAGGAACTACAATGGAGACTATAGGCAGGTTTAGGACTTGGGGTTAAGGGTTTAGGGCGAAGGTCCGTCAACCGCAAGTTGCAAACCTTCAAACCCTAAAGCCCTAAGCCAAAATGTGAGCCTGTCCGTGAGTGTGGCTCTCACATTCTCCAAAGAGACACACGAGCCTTCATTAGAGACTGTACCTCATGTAAACTTGCACCAGTCATATGTTGAAGTCCCTGGCCATTTGGGGTGTATTTCGTAGTAAAGGGGCATTGGGCTCTCTGGGTCCTGAAGGTCCTGAAGCAGAATCCCGAAAAGCCAAAACACTCCCTAAACCCTATAAACCCCTCAACCCCATCAAGCCCTAAACCCTAAACTAAACCCTATACGGCCCTAAGCCCTAAACCCTACACTTAATCCTACAAACCCCTAAACCCCTAAAGCTAAAGCTCCCGAAGGTTCAGGACCAGCTGGCTGCCCTGAAGCGCCTTTGCCAGACGACCCATGGCTTGAAGAATCCAGACCTTCCAAAATGCCTCATTTCGGTAATGTACATTAAACCATACTAGGTTCCTACCAAAATTTAAAGAACATTCCTTATTCAGGGGATATTGGAAGGTCTGGGAAGTAAGTAGGGTTTAGGGCCAGGGTTTCGGGGTTTAGGCTTGGGCTTTGGTTACAGTAAGGGTGGAAGGCTGCAGGGTCTGGAAGTATCGAATTGGGTAACATTTTACATTTCTATGGGTACTTAAACCCAATAAGGAATAGACATTTGCATTTTTAATCCTATCCCAACCATGCACCAGTAATGATTCCTGGTATTTGGAAGGGGTTTCTGGGCTTAGGGTGTTAGGGGCGCGGCAGGATAGTATACCCAGGTCCTCCCAAACCGTCGATTTAAGAGAATGTCCCAAGTTCACAACAAGGCTTCCTCTATCATCCATGGCTTATTTCTGGATCAAGGGGCTTTTTTCAGGCTTTGGGTAGGGACTTGTTGGCTTATATAGGCTTAGGAGTTAGGGTTTAGGGTTTATAGGGTTTAGGGTTTAGGGGTTTAGGGGTTTAGGAATTAGGGGTTTATGGGGTTTAGAGGTTTAGGATTTGGAGGAGGAGTCTTAACTGGGCCTCCCGAAACACACCCGGGGATCTATGCCGGCAGTCTTCCGAAATGGCACAAAGGCCAAACGTAATGTAGGGGCCATCGTATAATATACCCCCCAAACCTATAACAGGCCTCACATTAGACCAGAGAGTCTTACGCCTGGACCCTTGCTATGTAAAAAATATCACACCCGAGACTTCAGCTGCTTTTGTAGCCTGCTTGTTCCGGGCCAAGATTAAGATTTCATTCAGAAGGGTCGATCCCGGGGCCTGCACTTGTGCATAAAGAGCTTGTGGACTTTCGTACATCTTTCGATCGGGCGCGCGATGCTTACTTGCTCAAGTTGACCTTTTGTTCACGAATCGTCTGTTGAATTTGTTGAGGTTCCCTCGTCTTGTCAACGATTCCTGTCATGGTGTGTTGGTTTGTTGAAGTTGCTTGTTGAGCTTCAATTCGCCGTGTTTAGAAACACCAGGGCTCTGAATACACACGGGTTGTTTATAATCACGCGCTTCGCTCGGTGGTGAGGGCGGGGGAGGGGGGCGCCCCCAAAAACTGGCAGAGAAGGGGGGTCCGAGGGTTTGGACTGTTAGGTGTTGTCGTGTCTTACTGTTGTTTTTAATCACTGTCCACGCATTTTGACATTCATGATAATTTGTTTAAGTACTCCTAGAGTGTATGGGTGGTGGCTTCACTCGTTGTCATCTGCATCGGACGAATGGCACGCCTGACACGCTTTCATCTACGCAATGTATTCAGCGACACTTCTGGTCATGCAGCGCATGTATTCTTTGACCCCTTCCTTGCTTTAAGCAAAGCCATGGTTTCATCTTCTAGCAATCCCGCAAGGTATGCGCAGGAGAACGAGTGTCTTGATGCCGTCTTGGCGGCACAGGATGCACAGAGTGCATGACCAGACTTCGTCCCTATGCAGAGAAGGTCCTGCAGACACTTTTCTGGATCCGGAGTCAGTGACGTTTTTGGGGCACGAAAACGCTCAAAGGAAGAACCGAAATATGTGAAAGGTCTACACAGCACCTTTGCTGGTGCCTTGACTGCTATCTGCCAACATGGTTTGGGCTCAGAGAACTCAAGCGACGGGACGGAGGACCAGGAAAAGAAAAGCCGAGACGGCGACAATGACCAGACAAGGCCGCGCCACCTTGACCGTGGAAGTGGTGCAGGCGAAACGGTGCGTCGGAACCTTTTCCGCCCCAATTCGAAGGAGCACATCCCGGCCTGACAGCACCGGGGGACTTAGTAATCAGTTTGCTGCAGGGCTGGTCATTCCCGTGGCGATAGATATCCTGCGTATCGCCCAACCCAAAAGCGACTCATACTTAGACTCTTAGCATATCTTTGTATACTGCAATGGCTAGAATATTTTGTTTTGGGCCATGCTAAGGTCTAGTGATATGACGGCTATAAAGGGGATTTGCAACTAATCGCCGTCAAAGCCTCAACAGTTTCAGAAATTTTGCTGTATGGTCTAGAGGGTTTTGAACCACAAACACGACAAAGCCGATTTCAAAACCAAAGAAGTCGAAATCCACCCAAAAGCAAGCCCTGCCTACAGTCTCCGCTGTAGTTCCTTGTTTTGTTGAGCCAAGTTCATGGTTCGGATCCTATACTGAAAGTTTGTTTACCCAGAAAAGAATTACACTGGAGACTGTACTATCAAATTCGGTTGCAACTACGGCAGACTATAGGTAAATCCTAGAACCCCGAATCCTAAAATCCCCTTTAGACTGAATGAGGAAAAAGCAGCCTGGCGGATTGGTCCTCGCCGCCGTGGCCAAGGTGCTAGGGGTTGAGGGGGTTTAGGGTTTAGGGCAGGGGCCCTGCCCAGAGACTCCAATATCCTTTAAAGAAGGAATGACCCTTAAATCATGGTAGCATCCATATGGTGATGAACAAGCTATTGGCAGACACCGTCCTACTGCAGCTGGCCGATTCGTTCATAAGCCCTGAGGCAGCCTTTGCACAACACCAAACCCTCCAAACCATACCCCGCCGAAATAAGCCCACGCACTAAACGTCAATCTCTATCAACCCTAAACCCTAGAAGCCCCAAGCTCGATGCCCCAAGCCCAAAACCCTCAAAGAAACCCGAAACCTAGAAGCCCCAAGCTCCCAAAAAGAAACCCTGAACCCGAAGCATCCTTCAACCCTAAACTCCCTAAAGCCAAAAGCCCCGAAGCCCCCCCACGGACCCCGGAGAGTCCAAAATCCCTGAAAAGGAATATCCTTCCTTAAGTTATATGGGTAGTTGTCAAAAATTATGGTCCCTTTTTGGGTACCCTAAATAATAGGTGCCGTATCATAATAGGGACTCAAAAACTGACCATAATTTTGACAACTACCCATATAGTAGGGCCTAAACCCCCGAAACCCTTAACTAAATCAGGAACCGGAAGGTACCTACTTTAATTTCCAGAACCTACTTGTCTGTAGGGACTCTATGAAAGAGTTGGTTTTGGTAGTTCCAGGTAGGTTATACTAAGGCCTAAACTCCTAAACCCCTAAACCCATAAACTCTAAACCCCTAAACCCTGAACCCAGTAGAGGTTATCCTTGGGTTATGAGTTTCACATGGGATATAAGGAAACTGAAGGTCCTCATTCCATTTTGACGTTGAGGGGTTAAGGGCTTTTTGGGGGTTCAGGGGATTAAGGGGTTTAGGGGTTAGGTTTTACGGGTGCTGAATCCATTTTGATGTTTAGGGGTTTAGGGCTCTTTTTAGGGGTTTAGGGGTTTAGAGTTTAGGGGTATAGGGGGTTAGGGGTTTAGGGTCGGACGACTGGCCCTGTCTACAGTAAAATCTTGGTGGCACCTCTACAGACTGTGCCTGTACACCACTCGAACCGTGGCTCGGTTTGAAGGGCTTCAAGCCTCGCCGTCGTGCGAGGAAGGCGTCATGCTTCACATATAAGCTCCAGTGTACAGGGCTGCACTTCCGCAGCTGGCTCTGAATCGAAATGAAAGAGTCGATGCACAAGCCTTTCGTCAGCTTAGCCGTGGACCATAGGTAAGCTTTACTTTTTGTGGGTACTCTATCTCGACTGTATAAGCCCGAAGATTAAACTGTAGTTCCCGAAGTTCCACTATATCAAAGTATTTAGATTATATTCTGTTTTGTTGTCATATTATGGACAAGTAGCTCTGGGTTACGAGCCGCGGCAGGTGAGACAAAGCAAAACAACGAGTGCCTGAGTGAAAGTAGCTAGACTGCATGATAATGCTTCGTTTAGGATGTATGTGCATGGTAGGGTACTTTGGCTTTCTTGCGTCTTCACGTGTGGCGTTATGGGTAGGCTGGCTGCTATATTTTGCACCCATACCCAGAGGCTCCATAGTAGTTCCTTTTTGGGATTACCTTACAGGATTCTAAATATGAGCCCCAAAAAGGAACCACTATGGAGCCTTAGGGTAAGCCATAAGCTCAACAAGAAGGGGCCTGGACGTGCAAGTGAGACTAAGCATTAAAGATCCGTAAGCGGATACAGCATGGTCCTAAGATTTGAGCCCTCGCTTTCTTCCTTAAGTGCTTTCTTAAGCACCAGCTAGTACTAGTATTAAGTACGACTGTCGCTGTAGTTGGAAGGTTACGGTTTGGAATCAGAGATTTCGGATGCATCCTAAAACGTGTGTGCCCCAAGCCTTAAACCCAACACGTCCTAGCCCCTAAGACTCCTGTCAACCCTATCCAGGGTTTAGGGTTTAGGATTTAGGGTTTAGGGTTTAGGGTTACCAGGAGCTTGCCTCGCCGGAAGAACGCATTGCTGATTTCGACGTCAAACTGAAAGCGCTTCAGGCAGGCACGGTTTAGGATTTGCATAGTCCCGTAGTGTTTTTTAATATGTAGAGGTCAGTTTCGTTTGGCTGAACCAATCAGACAGTTCGATGTGTTAAAATTTTAATTTAGAAAAAATTGAAATTTGAAAAAAAATTGATGTTTTCATGCTGGCTGCAGTATTTTCCGAGCGCCAGGGGGTCATTTGGAAGTTGGTGCTACTTGTAGCTAGAGGCTCTGCGCAGTTTCAACCGTATGTCGGTGACTCGATGTATCAGAGACTTGTAGCACTTGGAAGGGCAGGGGACTTAGTAAGTAGGTTATAAGTAGAGTTCTAAGTACCCCAAATGAAGTCATCCCAATTATAACCCTACTTATAACCTACTTACTACGTCCCCTGCCCTTCCAAGCAGGGCATCCAGGGCGATCCCGCAATCATCGCCCACGCTCGTCTGTAGGGCTCAGGGCTCCGCAGCATGTTTATACCAGTACTTGGAAGGGCAGGGAACTTAGTAAGTAGGTTTTAAGTAGGGTTATAATTGGGGTAACTCCATTTAGGGTACTTATAACTCTACTTATAACCTACTTACTAAGTCCCCTGCCCTTCCAAGTAGGGTAGAGTATAGCCCAAAACCCTAGTCTTGCCATTAAGGTCTCTGCATCAATGCCTCGAAGTTTGGGCAACTCTTTGAACGGACCTTTCATGTGGATATTCTGCCTACGAGCCAGCATTCGCCCCGCTTAGGGTTAGGATTTACCTTTGTCTCCATTGCACTTCCTCCTTTTTGTTAACCACTACATTATCCTAGCAATGGCGCCACACTTGGCTTCTAGCTACTCGCACTCTCCGGGTCAACCCGCAGTCGCGAACCGGCAGTCTCAATCCAGACAACCCAGCCCCCAGAACACACTGAAACCCCAAATCCCACAGATCTTGAATCCTACGACCCTGTCTGCTAAAACCCAACGATGCGCAATCCTACCGTTGATGATATAAATCCTGCATGACCCACAATAAGGAATATACCATAATTCCCATAGTTTAGGGTCATTATGGTAATGCCGGATCTATATCATCAACCGTACGACCCTGTATGCTAAAGCCCAACGATGCGCAATCCTAGGATCCCAAACCCCAGAACCCGAGATCCGAAATCCTCTTGCTCTCAACCCAAACACCAAAAAATGCAAACTAAGCCACCCAACATCGTAAGAAGGATCCCGCTGCAACTTAAGCTACCTTCCTCAAGATTAAAGCCCTAAGTTCTATAAGCCGTGCAGTTTGGGAGTTTCCCCTGCTCTTCGAAGTTCGGGCCAGGATACGAAGCGCCAGAGTGGAGAAAGATTAGCTCTCAAGGCGAGATTTTCAGAGGGCCTCCACAGGTGGGATGAAGCCGATACGCTTTAGGGTGTACGGTTTAGGATTGAGGGCTTAGAGGTCTGAATAAGAAGAAGTGGTAGTAGAGGTATGGGTTAGGGACCCAAAAAGCACATAAGCATAAGCATTTTATGGGGATATCCCTACCTTATTGGGCTTCATTATAAGGGGGTTTATATGGGATATCCCTATCCTAATGTTTGCTTATGTGCTTTTTTTGGGCCCTAATGGGAAGTAGTTATTGTTGTTGCTGTTGTACCAGTAGAAGTAGTATCCGCTTCTGGTGCTCCTGCAATTGTGTCAGGGATCCTGTATCCCAACTAGCTTTATCGTGTCCTCTGATGCCCTATAGACTCAGGGGCGAATCCAGGCCTTGGTGTGTAGGAGTTCATGGCTAAAGATTTACCTGGACCCCGCATAACCTTTTGAGGACCTGTATAAGGATATCGTAACTGATGAATTCCATTGCGTGGTTGCCTCGTCCTTGTCCACAGTGTGTTTGAAGCAGCTGGACCTGGGTGCACGAACGTATACTTTTGAAACTCTTCCAATTAGCCGTCTAAACTCTTAACCGTTCTCATTTACACATCGCGAGTTGAGATGGCTATCTTCAACTACGTTGAGAAAGGCCACATTTGTCGGTGACCATGATTGCTACCCGAGAAGGTCTGAGCTGGACGTGGGACAAAATCCGAGCGCGTTTGCCATCACAGGGCTGCTGATGTTCATTGGACAATACCCCTTAATGAGTGGAACCTGGAGTCGTTGGGTACTGGGGCGGGGTTTTGCCGCGGTTTTGTCGCCCATGTCTGCGAACAGCAGGTACCAGCATGTCGGGTACTATGCCCATGGTGGCTGGCTCGAAGGCTATATCAGCCACTTGCACCAGCAGCCTGACGATGACTGGGCCTGTCGTTTGCTTCACTTGGTACCTGTGACCGGCTGCTTCTTGCCGAAACCAGTCTGCCGTCCTGAAGTGGTACAGGATCGACTTGAGCTTCGGCCTGTCCCACTTCATGCCTGCAGTAGCAAGCTACCTTTAGAGTCGTGGGCTTTGGTCGGCGATGCGGAGTGTAGGGTCTGGAGTTCAGGGTACCTTAATTAGGTTCGTCACCGCCATGATTTGATGAGAGACCTCGAGGGTTCTATAGTAGAGTCCCTTGTTTGTTTGTTGGTTTGTTTGTTTTTCGTTTGGTTGTTTTTTGGTTGAATTGTTTGTTGAAGCTACCTGAACGCATGCTTTAAGCAACACTCTAGACAAACCCTTCATCAATCAGCATGTACACAAACCGCCCTTGTCAGCTGTTCGATACCAGACACTCGTCAGAACTGTGTATCCTCGAGCTGGAGCAATGGCAGCATATATGGATCCTCTAGGAGAACTGCATTCAACGATAAGTCCTAACACACCCCAAAAACCTCTAAGCCCCTGAACCCTAAAGCCCTAACCCTTAAACTCCTTCACCCTAATCCCCAAACCCTAAAGCCCTAAACCCTAAACTCCTACACCCTAAACCCCAAACCCGACACCCTAAACCCTCAACAACTCCTTGGTGCTTAGTAGGGAATGGAATGGATCCCTATAGTAGTCCCTATATAATCCCCATAACAGTGTCCATAATCCACGTCCCATCCCCTACCAAGAACCAGACCAGTCTAAAAAGAGCCCTAAACCCTTATAGTATAACTCGCACAACAGTATAATCCCTATAGTATAATCCCTATAGTATAATCCCTATAGTATAACCCTTAGAGGAACCCTTAAAGGAGCCCCTAAACCCTCAACAACTGCATTCAAGGCCCTGGCCAAGGATGCCGATCAGCGCCTTCATGCCCTGACAGAGGCCCTTCAGAAGGCAGGCACAAGGGTATAGGGTTTAGGGCTTTAGGGTTTAGGGCTTTAGGGTTTAGGGGTTTAGGGGTTTAAGGGTTTAGGGTTTAGGGTTTGGGGGTTTAGGGTTTGGGGGTTCAGGGTTTGGGGGTTTAGGGTTTAGGGGTTTAGGGGTTTACAGTAAACCCATAAAGTTGGAAACCGGATTAAGGCCAAATAGTGCTGGGATTCCCTATAAATTGCTTTGAAGGATCGAGGCTATTGGGTTTCCAACTTTTGGGCTTCCACTGTAGGTAGATGTCAAAATTAGGGTCCCTGTTTAGGTACCCTAAATAATAGGTGCCATATTATAACGGGGACCCGAAAAGGGACCATAATTTTGACAAGCACCCTATAAGGTTTCATTCATAGTACGACACCAAACCGGTAAGCCCTAAACTATACCTTAGCCCTGAACAACCTACCTTTTTAGGGTTCCCTATTATGACTTCCTTATATAGGTCCTTAAAAAGGTAGGTTCTTCAGGGCTAAGGTAGGGTTTCGTTGTTCGGGGTTACGGGGTTTTAGAGTTCAGGGTTTGAGGGTTCTTTTTCGGCAGGGTTAATTGCTTCGGGAGTCCTTCACGGATTGTTTCAAGGGGGACCATAAGAGTCAAGGCCCGGGGTTTCGGTTTGGGGACTAGGGTTTAATTAGGGTATGTAGATCAGGGTTTAGGGTATAGGGGTTGGGGTTTAGGGTATTACAGGGAGTATAAGGTGTTTTGGGACATGTTTGTTCATTTTGTTCTGCCGCAGTTGTTGCAAGTAGGTATTTCTGACTCCTGGAACACCGATGGTGCCGCTGCCTCTGTTGCCACTGCTTGTGTCTGTTTTGATCAGCTACGTCGACGATGACGACGCTGCCTATGACCGTGATGACGAGGAAGATGACAGGAGAGACAGAGAGAAATAGACAGAGAGAGAGAGCGAGAGAGAGAGAGAGGGAGAGATTCTGGCCCAAACATTTGCTTGGGCCCTTCTGAAGCTCTCGCATCACTGGTATGCTTCCAGTGCCTGTTGTAGCAGAAAGCATCTGAGAGCGCCATGATGCAGCACCGGATCTCCGATCTGATGGAGGAGGAAGGGTCTATGCCATTGCCCCCTTTGCCGAGGGTGTTTCAGGACCTTGTGAATGATGACACCCGTTTCGATGATGCAGAAGAGCTAGCGCTGCTGGGCGAGCCAGCGGAGGACCAGGAGAGCTTGCCAGGGCTAGAAGGCCTTCCGGGATGCGTCAGGTGACCCAGCGATTTTCGCGTCCATGATACCGGTTCTGTAGCCAGCAGGATCGCAGCTATCAAAACCACACTGCCAGTTGTTGCTAGTGTTTGCCAGGCCGTCGTTGTGGGTTCTACCTTCATTACTGCCGTTTTCGGTCGATATTGATTAGTACAATGAGACCTATGTATGTACTATAGGAGTACATGGACCTGTCGGGCCTTAGGGTTTGCATGACGAACGATGTTTCGTTTCTTGACTGATGCTAGCGCCGGCACCGTCCCAGCTGCTTTCTGACTGTGTTTAGGGTTTAGGGTTTGGGGTTCCATTCGGGACTCTGAAAAAGGGTGCTTGCCCCTCATGACAGTGACGAAGATGATGTTTAGGATGACCCTGCGACAGTGATTGTGAATTTGGCGGCGATTGGTGTGTTGCATTGTCACGATCGTCATAACTATAGAAGTTTAGAACCCAGACAATGCAAATCTCCTTCAATTCATATCAGGATTCCTACCATCATTTCTCGTATATTCCTCAGTAAAAGGATATTGGAAGGACTGGGAACATAGGGTCTAGTCTAGCTTAACCGAAACCCTAAACACGAAATCCAAAACCCTAAACAACAAAAAGAAAACCCGAGACCCCAAACCCTTGACCCCCACCCCAGTTCAAGGTAGGGTCTAAGTCAACCCTAGCGCTAAGGGTCCCTGCACTCCTAGACTACTTACATTGGCCTTCATGTAGTCCCCATTCAAATTAGGTATGTTACGGCCCAAGTATATACTGCATGGGTACATGAACCCTGATACTTTAAACCCTATAGAACCCTTGTTGTTTGCTTCAAAGAAACCCTTGAAGAAACCCTATAGATGGGTACATGGACCCTGAGGGTAAAGTTCTAAAATCCTTAACCCTGAACCCCCCTAGACCCTAAACCCTGACCCCCCTAAACCCCAAACCCCCCTAAACCCTAAACCTTAAATCCTAAACCCTCATACCCCTTATATAAACCCTTAAACCTTAAACCCTAAACACCCCTAAACCCTAAACCCTAATATCCCTTAAACCCCTTAAACCCTGAACCCTAAGCTTCTAAACGTACCAACTGGACCCAGACCCCCGGGAGGATCTAGAAAGTAGATCCCCTCATTTGGAGCCCTATACTACTAAGGCTAAAACCCTACAGATCCCTTAAAGGGCCCCTTAAAGGAACCCTTATAGGAACCCCCACAAAAAGGGATCTACTTTTTGGATACTCCCGGGGGTCTGGGGAACAAGCTGCCTAGCCCCCTAAACCCTACTTGGAGGGTCGGGGGACTTAGTAACTGGTTATTTTAGGGACTTATAAGTACCATAACCCCAATCAGGGTCCCTTTTAGGGTACTTATAAGTCTACTTACTACCTACTTACTAAGTCCCCCGACCCTCCAAGTAAACACCCCTAAACCCCCCTAAACCCTAAACCTTAACTCCGAACCCTAATACCCTTTAAACCCCTTTAATAAACCCTAAACCCTAAACGTCTAACCGTACCAACTGGAGAGGTTCAAGACCTCCAGGCGCCCCTTAACAGCGAGGAGGACACGCGGATCGTTGGATTTGGGGTTGAGGGATATAAAAATCTAGGGCAATGTGGGGGCTTAGGGATTAAGGGGTCTAGGGTTTCGGGATGGAAATTTAGGGCAGTTTAGGGGCTTAAGGTTTGAGGGGTTCTGGGTTTAGGGTTGTTGGGTTTAGGCTTTCTAGGCGTTCTAGGGTTTCTTAGCCATGCATGAGATCTGTAGAAAGCGGTATTAGTGTTTAGGGTTGTGAGGTTTATGCGGTTTAGGGTTTGGGGCTGAGGTAGCGGTCTAGGGTTAGGTTTGAGGGTCGGGTTCTTGGAGTTGGAGTGCTGAGGGTTTAGGGTTTTAGGAGGTTTCATTGAAAGCATTCATACAGCGCTCGCTCTGTGTTGGTAGGGAGTAATCAGCATATTCCCTAACCAGTATTTGGTGTGAGTCCTACATGACGGGAACCAGAAAGCCTCGGCAGCTGTGACTGTGTACATGGCATAGACGCACATCTAGGGATCCAGGGCTTATAGGCTCTTAGGGCAGAGATTGGCTGGACTTCACCCTCCGGCTACCGACGTCCAGGCTCAAGCACAGCACCAAACATCTGGGAGCCACGACACCTGAACCCGAAACCGGTGAATCCCCCCGTCACCGGTAAGTTACGTCCCTAAACCCTAAACCCCGAACATCAACCCGACACCCTAACCCCTAAAATTTCTTAAACCCTGGACATCCCTAAACCCCGAACCCTAAACCCCAAACCCTAAACATCCCTAAACCTTAAACCCCAAACCCCAAGCCCTAAACCCACTCACAAGGAGCTCCCAGCTGGCAAGGCCGAGCCTTTTTTCCGTTGCTGGATACGGGGAGTTTTTGAAAATTGGGGGTACCTTAAGGATTCATTGAAAAGGGTTACCATAAGGGTACTATAAGGGTTCCCTTAAAGGGATCAATAGGGGTTTAGGGTTGTCGAAATTAGGGGTACCTAATTTTGGAGTCCTTATAATAAGGATCCTACTATTTAGGATACGATTCCAGGGTCCCCTATTCGAAGACCATGTCGCCCAGTAGGGGCTCCTTCAAGGGAATTATCATAGGATTTCCATAGGGGTACCTTTGAGGGTGGTATTGTAGTGTTCAGGCTTATATGCGTTCATGTCAGGATGGTGTTAGGGGTTTCAGGATTGGTTCCTTCTCAACGTCACTATTGCTGTCGGGCTGCGAAGTCGTCGAGTAGTGTCCAGTTTTTGAGTTTGGGGTATTCTAATTATTATAACGGCTCCTGTATTCTACAACCCTACTAAAGACTCCTTATAGTAACCCTTGTAGATCCCTCGTAAGACCTATATTAGGAGTGTGAGACTTCCGCCAGTCAGATTCGCGCCAGGCTCTGCAGTCACTTCGAGTCCTTGAGGGCCCAGTGACGGCTTGCGGCACTGCGGTGCGCCGCCCCCCATGATGCCCTAAACCCTACGTAAACCTTAGAAGCTGCCCCCACCCTGTAATAGTGTTATAATAGGAATATACTACGGCCCTAATATAATCCTTATAGTCACTATTACAGGGTGGGGGCCCCTTCTTACGTAAACCCTAAACCGCCCCATGGTTTTAGGGCGTTGGGGCCTTTGGGGCTTTCGGGATTCTCATACCGGATACCAGTTGGCTGCACAATAGCAAGACAGAGAAGTATTCTTGTTTGCCACGAAAAGAATGCTTCTGCGTTGTGCTTCGGGGTTGACACTTTGAGTCAGAAATGTTGCCAGTTGCAGTCAATTAGTTGTGTTTTCGTTGGCCTGCGGCTTTGGTGTAGGTTTCGGTCCCAATCGCTACGCGATGCTACGGGCTTCGCGGTTTGGTTTAGGACTTATGCGTTTTGTACTTGCAGGGTGTGACAGGAGCTTTAGCTGGTTCAACATGGCAGACTCGAGTGTGCACTTTTCGTGTCTAACCAGCTCTTTGGAACTCTGTCCTTTCGGGGCATACAGACATTTGTCTCCGGTCTTCAGCGTGTATGTTTTCCCAAATGTATAACCACGTATTCTGTTTTCTCGATTTTGGGAGTGCTCTCAGACCTACAGCACTTTGCTGTATCCGATGTCCCGTCCTCCGACCGCCTTGCATTCCGAGACCTCAAAAGGTGGGATGAAGGTAGGTAGGATTAAGGGATCCCTTGTAGAAGAACTCGTATTGGTGAATTTTCCACCTGCCTTCGGCACGAAGAAGCAGTCGTATCGATTGGAGGGTAATAGACTTTTTTTGAACCCTGCTAGCCCCTGAACTCTAAAGTCACCCTGTTGCAGAACTCTCACTTGTAAAACCAGGTCTCCCATTGGGCCCTTTTCCCGTGTTGCAATCTTGGGTTCCTCGTGGGTTTAGGGTTTAGGGGTTAATAGAATTACTCAAGACCAAACAGGCAGCCAATTTTTTTCCTAGGCTACTGGTGATTCTCAAACGCCCACTTGTCGGTCTTTAACGACCCAATACTAAGAAGGGAGCCCCTTCATTCCTAGGCGACTGGTGATCCTAGAACACCCTCTTGTAGAACAAGCTCCCGTTATCAAGGCCTCCGTCGCCAAGATCTTCTTGATGGTCAAGAGTGTCGAGGTGCGTCGGATCGCATTGGCAATGCTGTTCCTTAGGGTTACTGTAGGAGTTTCTCTGGGGAGTTCTACAAGAGGTTTATGGGGTTTTCTAAGGACTTCTACAAGCGGTTTATAGGCTTTTAAAGGAGCAACCAGCATATCTAGTAAACATACTGCTCAGAGTTCCTTGTTACATTTGTGCTATAGCATGCCATCAAAACCTTGTTCGAATTGTCAAAGTCATACAAACCATATAGAACCATTGAATTGAAGTAACTGTAGAGACCCCTTTCAAGAGGAAGTCTTTCATGGAACCCTGTTCTAGTGATTGATGCCCCTATGTTACTTACTAGGCAGAACCTATGTTACCGGGCCCTCAGACAGCAGAACTGTTGAGTTGTCTTCAAGAACAAGCTGACGACGACGACAGAAATTATTAGAAAGGTTTAGGGTTCGACTGTTTATCAGTCGCAGCAGTCGCAGAGGTGATGCTGCTACTACACTATACCCTAAACCCTAAGCTACTATTCACAGGCAGCTTGGTTCGCCAAGTCCATCCCCTTTAAAACAATGCTACTACTCCACGCACCTCGCCAGGATTAAACTCATTGGAGACGAGGACGAAGTTTCTCGGTAAGCTGGACTTGGTGCTCGAACAGTTTTCTAATTCTCAAGGCTCAAGCATGTAGAGGCCAAGAAAGACCTGAACCAGGGTTTAGGGGTTGAGGATGGTTTAGGGCTTAGGGGCCCGGAACCCTGCACTGCACCCTAAACCCTAAACTAAAACCGACCCTACACCCTAAACCCGAAACTAAAACCCACCCTAAACCCTGAACCCTAACCCAAAACCGACACCTCTTCGAAGGTGAACAACTTCTCGCCGCTCCTTGCAGCGGAGGGGCAGGCCAAAATCAAGCAGTTCCAGATCCAGCTGGAGGAGAGAGAGGTGTTGCATTACGAGGGCTAGTAGAATAAGTGGGTTCCATTTGAATTTCGGGGTGTTGGTTGTTCTAGGGAGTTTGCGGTTATGATAGAAACGCGCGCTGTGAGTTTTGATAGCCCAGTATATTCCATACTATATACTCTGTTACACTATACCCCTAACATGTAACATCGCGAAGTCTTAAGCCCGAATCGATTTGCCACCCGCAGCACTCCATAATGGAGACTTTCATCTCCTTAACAAGCCCGTGTTCTTCAGCATTCATTTCGGGGAGGTCTATCTTTATTGTTCTTTACTGTCTGCTAGCTGCTGAATCCTAGTGGAGGTCTTATCTTGCATTTAGTGCTATAGTTCCTACAACGTGACTCCTCTGCATCACAACAAAAACTCCAACTCCCAAGCCCAGAACTCTAAACCACAATCCCAAGTTCCAAGGCCCGTAGCCTGTCAGTCTAAAATCTAATCTTGACCCTCGCAGCGATTCCCCATCTTCTACTCCCCTTTTTCACAAATCTGTAAAACTTACACCCCCCATACCGTTAACCCCTCAAGCCCTGGAACCCTAGGAGATATTCAGTCGAAGCCTAGACCCTTATACCCAAAACCCCTAAAGCCCTAAACCCCTACTGCCTTAAAACCCTGCTGCCCTTAACTCCTAACCCCAATACCCTAAACCCCAAACCTCTAAATCAAAACGCTTAAACCCCGTTCTCCACCCGAAAGCTGTCCCAAAGAGTCCAAGTGCCATTATGGCATATACTTAGAACCCCCAAATACCCTATAAGTGCATAGCATAACGATACTTGGACCCTTTGGGTGTGGTAATCAGGAGATGACGAAGCGCTTAGCGGAGGTGAAGTCAAAGGCGGCCGAGCAGAAGAAGTTGGCTTACACCAAGGCAAATCTGAGCTCCGGATTGTCTATAGGGTTCAGAGAGGGTTTAGCGATTTAGGGGTTTGGGTGTTAGGAGTTGAGAGGGCTGTAGGGTTTTGGGCTCAGGGCACAAAGTTGTTGAACTGGGTATTGATTCCGTTTTCCTAAGAGTTTGTCATGCGTAACGAGTTTGAGATGGGTGTTAGGAGGGGCTCTGGACAGGTTTTGAAGAGTTACAGAGTCTGTATCAGGGTTCTGTACAGTTGCATCGAGGTCTCGTAGCGGTTCTATAAGGTTTCTATAGAGACTGCTACAGCTTTGTGTAAGAGTTCGGAACCGGCTTATGCTGGGTTGGAAAGGCTCCTATGAGGGTTCTTTGAGCCGCTGAGTCGGGTTTTGGTTGAGGGGTTGAGAGTTTCGAGATCTCATATAGGGGCCGTAATACTTACCTATACTGCCTATGCTATTGCGTGCGGTTCCTGATTATACATATTATAAATATAGTATACCATACCCCAAAACCCTATTCTAACCGTTAAGACCCCTACATTACAGTACTTGGCTTCCAGGTTTAGGTGTTGCATGAGCAGGCTTTCGGATGTGTCAATTGTGAGGGCTGGGGAAAGATCGAAGCGGAGGTGCCCTCATCAGCTCCCTCAATTTAGGCGCCGAAAAAATTCGGACTTAGACTTAAAGGGTCTAAGATGCTCGAAACTCCTTCCCCAAATAGTCCTCATAGAAGTTCCCCACAGCTGCTACCAAAACCTCAACCTAGTTGCTGAATGCACCTGTATGTATGAAGCCCTAGGCTGCGCCTACGCAGGCCCATGTTAGGCTGCTCCGGGTGGGAGTGGTCTCCATGCTTACTGATTGTGTTTTTTCGGGGTTCTTGTTTCCAAGGGTAAAAGGAGGGACCCTTAGCAAGGACCCCTGGGTATATACCCTTGATATAGCTGTTGTATACCCATTATATAGCCCATCATAGACTAGGGGTCCCCATTAAGGGTCTCTCCTTTTCCCCTTTGATTGTGAACATAGCCAACGTGCCACTTGAGTGCTCCTGGAGAGCTTCCGACTGAACTCTCCTCCTTGCCGTACCTGTCAACAAGAAGCTATCCGGTTATCCTCAGAAAATTAGGTATGCTTCTCTCAGCGGGCTACTGAGAAGCTTCGACTATGAGCTTGTCATGCACTCCTAGGCTTTAGGGTTGAGGGGTTTAGGGTTTAGGGCAACCCCTTTCTGTGGAACTGGACCAGTAAGCTAAGCCGGGATGACGTCCGAAACAATGCCAGGAGGCGCAACGCCTTTCGAAGAGGGCTGAAGAGCTTGCAACGCAGGCAGGGCATTGGGTTTAGGATGTGCACACATATTTGAGGGCTTTACCCGGGAGCCCGGAAACGTGCTGCAACGGAGGAGTAGTATCTTTCCTTCTTCCGCCCTGGCCACCGAGAAACTACCCAGACCCCATCTCAGTTGCTTAGGCTGATAAACGTACTACACACAGCCCGAAGATGATACAGAGTATACTCGACCTCATCTAATATCGTCAAGGCTGAGACTCTGGCAAGTGTAGCAAGCTGTTCCCTCAGCCTGCGCAGCCAAAAGAAGCCCAGCCACGGGACAGGGGCGGTCCTGACCTGCAAACTGCTCCAGACCTTCCAAAATCCCTTAATTAAGGAACAGAGCTTCAATTCAGACAGAGAATTTTAGCATAATTAGGGTATTGAGGGATATTGGAATGTCTGGGTTCTCCTTGATCAGGTGGGAGAGGCTGTTGCCGACCTTGCCGACGACGCAAAGCTGTCGTCTCTGTCGCGGGAGGAGGGTGTAGGGCGTACTTGGAGGGTCAGGGGACTTAGTAACTGGTTATTTTAGGGACTTATAAGTACCATAACCCCAATTAGAGTCACTTTTAGGGTACTTAAGTCTACTTACTACCTACTTACGAAGTCCCCCGACCCTCCAAGTATCCCCAAGCCCAAAAGCCTCACCTAGACACCTCAAGTGTCGCTCCTGCGGGTTGCAAGGTTCACCCACAGTTTTTTTAGTTTTGATCATGAAAGCCTGAACAGTTGTCAATTCTAATTACTCCACAAGACACACCACACAACAACATCTTCCAAAGTTAAGGATATACTTGAGCAAATTGCTACAAGGAGCCCTAAAAATGTAGGCTTCAGGAAAAGCACCTTTCCAGTGCCACAGGCCATCAGCCTCCCCAAAAGTCTTGCCAGACGCTTCTACACTTCGTTTAGAGCCAATGTCTTGAAACCCAAGTAGACTCTCTACACCTGTACAACATCCCTCAGTTCTCAAGCTTCCCTGGTTTGCCGCAAACCTTAAACGCTTGAAGCACAAATCCCAAACTCTGAACCCGAGATCCTAAAGCCTAAACCCTGAATGCAAAACCCGAAACCCTAAGCCCTGAACCCTAATCCCAATATATCCCAATATCCTAAAACCCTAAATGCTACACCCTAAACCCTGAACCCTCATCCCTGCCACCCCTAAACCCCTAAACCCCTAAACCCCATAATTCCAAACCCTAAACCCCTAAACCCCTAAACCCCATAATCCCAAACCCTAAACCCCTAAACTCTAAACCCTAAAAGCCCCTAAACCCTAAGCCCTAAACCCTCGGAGCTCGTGTTTTGCAGGAGATCCGAAAGGCGCAGGCGGCGGCCGTCAAGGCGAACATGGCTTGCCCGGAGTAGGTTTTAGGGGTTTAGGGGTTTAGGGGTTTAGGGTTTAGGGGTTAAGAGTTTTTTGGGTTTAGGGTTTAGAGGTTTAGGGGTTTAGGGTTTAGGGGTTTTGGGGGATTTGGGGTTTTGGGGTTTAGGGGTCTTGGGGTTTAGCTGTTTAAGGGTTTTGGGGTTTTGGGGTTTTGGGGTTTAGGGGTTTGGGGTTTGGGGGATTAGGGGTTTAGGGTTTAGGGTTCGGGGATTGGGGATTAGGGCTTAAAGTGTTAGGCTTTAGGTTTTAAAGGGGTTTGGGGGAGTAAGTTAGGGCTTTACAGAGTTAAGGGCTTAGAGCGGCTTAAAGGCTGTAGGTTTTAAAGGGGTTTGGGGGAGTAAGTTAGGGCTTTACAGAGTTAAGGGCTTAGAGCGGCTTAAAGGCTGTAGGTTTTAAAGGGGTTTTGGGGATTAAAATTAGGTCTGAATGGCTTAAAGGCCCAGGGCTTTAGGGCTTGGGGTTCTTAGGTTAGGAGATTAGGCCGTATCGGGTTGAAAGTTTATAGGGCGTAAGGGTTTTGGGTATCAAATTAGGTCGTAAAGGCTTTGGGTTTTTTCAGGGGCTTTTAGGGTTCAGGGGAAAGGCTTTAAGGAGTTTTGGATTCAGGGCTTCTGGCATGCAGGCTTAGGGTTCAGGGTTTAGTTCTTAGCAGAGCCGGAAAACCTGCGTTTTCGGAGTTCCTTATGGTGATTTCTGCATCTTCCTATAGTTCCTCGAGAAGCCAGGTGTTAAGGGTGAGGGGGGTCGTCAGGCTCTTTGGTTTCTCATAACACCCAAACGAATTGGAAGGATGACTCGTGCTGGGATTCTCCATACCACATCTGAAGGGCAACAGGGTAATGATGTTCAATTTTTTGGCTTCTACTACACGGCGTTTAGGGTCTTGGGGTTGGGAATACTATACCCTAAACACTAAACCCTAAATTGACTCTTGCGGCCGTTGGGCAAATCGAGAGGTGCCATCGAAAGGTTGCAAAAAATATTCAACCCTGTAGGTTTCATTCATGGGCACCCTTTTAGGGGGGTACGGGGGAGGGAGTAGGGGGCCTTAATACCTATAAGACGGACTTAATAAGGCCTGTTTAAGGAAGTAGAGTCCCCCCCATCCTTGTAAGGGTCCCCATGATTCATTGCAGTGGAATACACGGCTACGTCGGCCAAGGAAGCATGCATTCCTTGAGGCAAAACTACAAGATGCATGGCAGTCAAAGATCGACACCCCAAAGGGTGTGCATGAGCTTGTGTTTTTACGGTTAAGGCGTGCCCTGCCGAAAAAAGCCTTCGGAGCTTACAGCACCTTAAGACACACAGTTAATCCTCGCAGGCCGTAGCGATGACGAGTTTCCCCGCGAAGGCAACGAACAAACATCAGCCAAAAGTCCCTTTCCTTCCCTTACCCCGCAAGTGCATGCGGCCTTGGCAGAATCACTGCACCTGAAACTGTCTTCAGGCAGAGGAGGAGGGCACTGTGGCCGTGCGGCAGGCGCCTGGTAGGGCTGTGCCTGCTAGCCAGACCTTCCAAAACTCCCTTGATTATCAAGGAAGATGCAGTAAATCATAGAGTCTCATTAAATGTCTATTCCTTAGTATAGGGATTTTAGAAGGTCTGGGGACGTACCTCTAATGCTGCTGCTGTCCTGTCCTGTTGCGCCTCCTGCTCCTACTCCGGACTACTACTGCTGCTCCTGCTACTCGTGCTACTACTACTACTACTACTACTACTACTACTACTACTACTACTACTACTACTACTACTACTGCCACCACTGCTACTACTATCGACTGCTGTGACTACTGCGAGTACCACTACCACTACGACGACGACTGCTGTTACTGCAGCTGCCGCAATAGATGAACCACAACAGCGCCAGCAAGTCTATTTCATCATTCTTCTCCTTCCATTCTCTTCCTAGACAGTCAAACACCACCACAACCACGACCACCTCCACCTCCACTCTCCCAGCACCACAATATTAGCAACCTTATCACCACTACGAATAGTGAGACTGGTAATTCTGCAGTTGCTATGAAATATCTGTCATGGCCTTCAATCCTAAGCTTGGCTGGCCCCAAACCCAAACCCTAAACTCATCAACCCTAACTGGGTAGTTGTCAAAATTAGGGTCCCTTCTTAGGGTACCCCAAATATGAGGTGCCGTAATATGATAGGGACCCCAAAAGGGACCCTAAATATTAGGTGCTGTATTATCATAGGGACCCCGAAAAGGGACCATAATTTTGACAACCACCCAAATCGGTGTGGGGTTTAAGAAGCCTGCAAGGCCAAAGCCGCGTTGTCGCAGTGGCAGAGGGAGGCATTCGCTCATTTGGGTCTATATATGGGAGTTTCCGAAAATTGGGGGTACCTTATTTTGGGGTCCTTATAATAAGGATCCTACTATTTAGGGTATTATATTAGGGTTCCCTATTTTCGGAAACTCCCATATATAGTTACTCAGGGAGGTTTGAGATTGCAGGGCTTGATAAGGATTTCGCGAGGGTTGCAAAAGTGGCTTTCGGGCTGTCCAGAGTTTAGTGACTGGCTTAGGCGGATGTGCTTCAGGGGGTCGAATTTGCATCTGGGGTCCAGGGCTGTAGGGTTTCTGGGTTTCGGGCTTCGCGGTTAGTTTCGGATAATGTTTAGGGTTTCAAGTCTTAAAGTTTAGGGTCTAGGGTTTTTGATCGTGTTCAGGGTTTAGAGTTTAGAGATTAGGGTTTCGGATAGTGATAGGGCGTCTCGTTTGATGCTTTTGGGAGCTGTCTCGCTCCAAATTTAGATCGAGGCTATGGGGTTTACGGAAAGAAAGATTTGATTATGATATCCTGGCTGCTAAAGCAGTGTTATGTAGAGAGTGGGGACCATGAAGCCTAATTTGGGGGCGTCTTGGCCTGAAAGAACATGCCGAATTGACACTGTTACTATTCCCTTGTCGTTCCTCTGAAAAACGTGCTGCAATTTACCCCCAAAGCCCTATTCCAATCATCAAGACTCCTACGTTATCCGATGTCGCTATCAGCGAAGGGGTCCTAGACGAAGCTGTATGTCAGATGAGGAAGATCCCGGGTGCCCTAGAGGCTGCATAGTGCGCCCTTAGAATCCTATAAGGTAATCCCAAAGAGCAACTACTACGGAGCCTGTGGGTAGGTCCAAGACAGGATAAACGTCTGAGACCTGCACTCTAACCGCTACGCTATTGGTTACATTTTAAGTTTTGTGTTTCCATTTGTGAAGGTGTCTGTTATGAGGACATCACAGCAGTTGTGTGTTTCTCGAGCCCAGCCCAAGCCGTCAAAGCTCCGAAACCCCAACCCAACACTCCGTAACTTCAGAGCCCTGAAACACGAACCGTCAAGACCCCAATTTTGTAGCTGCTCACACGCTAAACCCTACTTAGAAGGGCAGGGGACTTAGTAAGTAGGTTATAAGTAGGGTTATAATTGGGGTAACTCCATTTAGGGTACTTGTAACTCTACTTATAACCTACTTACTAAGTCCCCTGCCCTTCCAAGTAAACCCTAAATCCTAAACCCTAAACCCTAAACCCTACTCACACGGCCGCGAGGCTGAGCAGCTCAAACGCCTTACTCAAAGCTTTGAACTTGGTCTCGACTGTTACGTTAACGCACGTGTTCATCAGGATGCTGCCGGAGAGTCCGCCCAGGACCGGGACTGACGCTGATGATGGTGCTGATTACGATGATGATGGCGCGATGATGATGACGATATGACGATGATGATGATGATGGCGAGATGATGATGGTGATGACGAGATGGTGATGATGATGATGATGATAATGATGATGATGATGACGCTACATTGGATTTACGTTCTAGGTACGAAGGGTTTCGGGATGGCGGGATTCTGCAGATGCTGCGGACCGTGGTCATTATGGTTGATCCTGCTCTGATTGTTTCAATGACCGTGCAATCACTCGCGGCCACTAGCAACATCATTGTGGTTCTTCTTGTTATGCAATCGCTGTCTGTAGTGCAATCGTTGCTACTACTGCTGTTCGTATGGTGGGCTACTTGGAAGGGCAGGGGACTTTGTAAGTAGATTATAAGAAGAGTTTCAAGTACCCTAAATGGAGTTACCCCAATTATAACCCTACTTATAACCTACTTACCAAGTCCCCTGCCCTTCCAAGTATGAGATTGTATTCTTGCACCGGCTCCGGGACGAACGACTAACGGCTGAGAGCCGTTTGATGGTTTACGAGGTACCGATTGTGAAAAATGTGTGCTTTGCCTTGTTGCTTGATGTAGAGCCCTGACTATACGCACATTTTTTGTTCGAAGGGGGAGTAATGTCAAACTCGCCATCTCTACGGTCTAGAGGTCATGTCATGCAAGACCCGTCGCTCCGTACATGGAAGAGCCCTAAAACCTTAACCCCTATAAAACCTAAAGCCCTAGTAACCAGCAGTTTCTTGATCAGGTAAACCCTACTTGGCTCAGTCAGGAGCGACATGCGATCGAACAAGAACATGAGACTTGATTTTGACATTCATGCAGGTGATTGCTCCGGACTTCTTACGCTTCCCAGTAGTACCTTGTCCAAGGGCTCCTAGCGTTGATCATAGAAATTTATATATTAAAGGATGTCGACCATCCTGTAGGACCTGTTTTATCCCTTTGATGTTGCTGTTTGCCGAACTGTGGTTACACTGAATGATAGGAAAACGCGCATCTTCAGTATGAAGGGGTGTCTCTCATGCGTTGACTGAACCCTAAACCCCAAACCTTGAAACCTTAGGTTCTGAACCGCAGCCCTAACCCGAAACCTTGAAACTCTAGCCTTAAATCGTAAACCCTGAAACCCGAGACCCTAAACCCTAAACCCTAAACCCTAAACCCTAAACCCTAGCCCTAAACCCTGAAGCTTCCTAGTCCCAAAGCCCTACACCCCCAAGCCCTGAATCCGAAAAGAAATACACCTCGAGATATCACACACTTAAGGACTATACCGTAAAATATCGTAGGATCCCCAAAAAAAATTCTTTTTAGGAGCCCTTAATGGAACCCCAGGTATTCCTTCTTGATTAAGGGATATTTATTGGCGCCTGCGGGATGTTTCTAGGAACTCTCGGAGCTTCACGAGCGCGTGGACAACGCCCCAAAGCTCAGCTCTACTGGGCGTCCATCGGGTTTACGGTTTAGGGGTTTAGGGGTTTAGGGTTTTGAGGGGTTGAAGGGTTTAGGGTTTTCGGGGTTTAGGGCTGATGTAGAGTTTGCAGGGCTTAGTTAGGGTTTAGGATTTAGGGGTGTGGTGTTTAGTGTCTATAAGGCTTCCGGTGTATTAGGAGTACTGCAAGGGAGTTGGCTACTTGGGGTTTTGGGTTTCTATAGGGTTTTTTGGGTTTAGGGCTTAGGGGTTTTGGGACAAAGGGTTTAGAGGTTAGATTTTCGGGGATACAGGGCGTCGGCGACAAGTGTAAAATGGGGACCTCAACTAGAAGGCACCTAGTTAGTTTCGACGACTTCAAACCACAACGAGGGCAGAGGGGTTATAAGATGTTATTCAGGTTCCTGGTCAGTGTGCCTTTAGGATCTATAGTAAAGTGTCTAAATGCATTTCATGGGGGCTTTGTAGGGTTTACGAAGTTGTTCTAGGGTTCCGTTTAGGCGTTTAAGGTGTAAGGTAGTGGTTCCTGGTTCGACTTTGGCGAGAGGGCTCATAGGGTTCGTATAACAGTTATGTAGTACCGTTGCTGTTGCTGCAACTGTTGCCCGAACTGGTACAACAACTACTACTACTACTATGCCACTACTACTACTACTACTACTACTACTACTACTACTACTACTACTACTACTACTACTACTACTACCACTGCTACTTCTATCACGACTACGAAGACAGCTACTACGAACACGACGACGATTAATGACTGCTGCATGCTTGAACGACGAGGATGACTACGCCTGCGGTGACGCCGACGACGACCGCTACTACTATTGCTGCTGGTGCTGTTGCTGCTGCGCATGTAGTGTTGCTTCTCCCCCCAGGCCCCACATCAGTCATTATGGTTCCTTTAATTAGCTGATACTGCCCTTACTCCGATCTACGCAAACTTCCAGGCGAGAAGTGCGATGACGAAGCACGCACGCCGCTCTTCCTGAATTTATGCAAGAGTTCCTGTTAGAGGTTGATATGAGATCTGCTTTGACTGAATTGGCAGAGCAGATCCGATTGTATTAGCAGCCTGTGCGGGTGCATTGAGAGTTGCAAATTACGCCCAGGATCTAACCCAAGGCTTTGGGTACCCAGAATTCTTAGTATTTCGAGCCCTGAACTGCAGCACTAGGGGGTCTGAAGCCCTCAGTACTTCCATGTGTATCCCTCGAATCAGAACCCCTAAGGTTTCAAGACACCCTACAGGTAGAACATCCCCAGAAGTGTTCAATTGAAGGGCTATGGCCTGATGAATGGCAGACTCTCAGACCCTTCAAAACAAAGCCGAGGCGTCAGCAAGAGCGTGGACCAGCGTTTGGATGCCCTGCAGATGGTCGAGGAGGTTCTGTGTTTGGTGAGGGGGGGGGGGGTTATTGTGGGGATAGGGTTCTCTGAAAGGTTCTATAAGGTTGAATTTCAGGCTACTCTAGGTAAGGGTTCTAGAATATTGCCGTGGCAAATTTACTTAGACGGGGGCTTCAGGGCCCACTGTACTATGACTTAGTTGAGAGAAACGACGATGAGACCGACAAATGCTTTGCCCAACGGGTGTGTCCTGAAGCTTCAAGAGACAAAGGCAAAACTGGAAGATCGTGTCATTGAGCACACTGAAAGTCTGAATGTGCTTTGTGACGATGAGATCAGCGTGGAGAAGCAGATGAAGAAGATGGAAGAACAGTATGAAGAGTATGAAAAGGCTCCTTACACCTCCTCTGTTTCTGCAGTTTCCTCCATGTGGCATTGGCCAGGAGCTGCGCCACATGTATCATTGCAAACCAGAACGGAGGGCTGGAAGTGTTGGGCATGACCACGTGGTCCCTACTTGGAAGGGCAGGGGACTTAGTAAGTTAGGTTATTAGTAGCGTTATAATTGGGGTATCTCCATTTAGGGTACTTATAACTCTACTTATAACCTACTTACTACGTCCCCTGCCCTTCCAAGTACTCATGCCCAGAACTCTGGCAAGCCACGTGTTCCTGCAAAGTGCTCGGCAAAGTTGTGGGCCAGGAGGACCCCGGCCAGAGTAGCACCACGGAGCCCCTGCCACCCCTTACAATAAACCCCGCGGACCCCCACATTGCGATCCTGTGAGCCGCCAAAAAAAGCTGAAACCGTAAATCCCCGAACCCTGAACTCTAACGCATAACGACTATGTGGAGGTTTCCGGAAATTCGGGTACCTTATTCTGGGGTCCTTTTTACCGGTATCCTTTTATTTGGGGTACTATATTGGGGCCCCCAATGTTCGGAAAACCCCCATATGTCTAGTTGGGGAGCCTGCCTTGGGCAGGCCAACCAAGTAAGTCCTCCCAACTCAAGACAAAAGAGGTCTGAAACGTGCGGGGCTTAAAGGGATCTTGAAATTAAAGAAGCCTTAGGAAAGTAAGTCATCCTAACTTTAGGAAAAGAAGAACTCTAAACAATAGGCAAGGAATGTTGAGAGGAATTCTGAGGCCTAAGAGAATGAAACCGTGGCCTTTTCCCAGTAGGGTTAAAGGGAATTCCAGAAAGTTGGAATATGGTTTCATGGTAGGTTACCCTATAATCTACCATAGAAGGGTTTAGGATAATCATATTCCAACTTTCTGGCTTTTACTTTAAGGGCTTAGGGTTTACAACACTGGATCCCCAAAAACCCTAAACTGGTTTAGGGCGTATAGGGGTTGAAGGCTTAGGGCCTGGGCCGCAACCTTCCAAGACCCCGAAAGACCCCAACCGCCCAACCCTAAATCCCTAAACCCCTGAACCCTAAATTTTAAATCTCTATACCCAAGTCAGTTCCCAGAAGCACCCTAAACCCTAAATCCTAAATCTCTAAATCCTAAATCCCTCTATATCCGAATCGGTTCCCAGAACCTACCCTAAACCCTAAATCCTAAACCCTAAATCTCTATATCCGAATCGGTTCCCAGAAGCTGGCAAAGATGACCGAGTTGGAGTCCCAAGCCACGCGGATGTCGGACATCATTGCCAAGGCACGGGGAGAGGGTCGAGGATTTAGGGGCCTTAGTACTTGGAAGGGCAGGGGACTTAGTAAGTAGGTTATAAGTACGGTTCTAATTGGGGTATCTCCATTTAGGGTACTTATAACTCTACTTATAACCTACTTACTAAGTCCCCTGCCCTTCCAAGTATGGGTGCCAAGAATCGTGTTGAGGCCCCTGCACTATTTTATGGGTTCCTTGTTATAGTTATGGTATACTTGTAGGATTTAGGGTGTTGGTTTTTAGGGGTTTAGTGCTTGGGGTTTCGGGTTTTAGGGTTTAGGGGTTCAGTGCCTGGGGTCTAGCGTTTTAGGATTTAGGGGTTTAGTGCTTGGGGTTTAGCGGTTTAGGATTTAGGGATTCAGTGCTTGGGCTTTAGGGTTTTAGGGTTTAGGGGTTTAGTGCTTGAGGTTTAGGGTTTTAGGATTTAGGGTTTAGGGTTTGGGGGTTCGGGTTCAGAGTTTAGGGTTAGGGCGGAATTTATTGGTGGTGTTTGTATGGGTAGTAGAAGTAGAGTAGTAGTAATAGTAGTCGTAGTAGTAGGAGTAGTAGTAACCACCCTTCCCGCCAACTGCACTGGCTCAACACCTTACGTACTCACGTCACATCTACGGAGACCTGTATTCTGGTCGCCTGTTTTGTATTTCTCGAGTTTGCGTTGTCATTGGAAAATTGTGTGCTAACACCAGTCACAAATCTTACCGCTTGTGTTGATAAATTAACTGGCTTAGAAGCTGGCGAACTGCAACCACGGACCAACGGCTATTCGCATGACCCTGAACCCCCAATCCCGAAAGCCCAAATCAGAGCTTTTTAAATCCCACATGGCGATTTGGGATAGATGTCTAACAGTCAGAAAGAGCGCCGCATCCTAAATCCTTGTAGAACTCTGCTGGAGGATCTTAGCGTTGACATACAGCTGACGGTAACGGATGGAGCAGAGTACTAGAGGGGCTTAAATAATTACCAATACTATTGTGGGGTTTCCTTATTATAAAAAGAGTATAAAACCCTCTCTAATCATTAAGGCCTCTATATTCATGACGAGTTACTATAGGGGTATTGAAGACTATGGTCCGGAAGGCATGAGGGTTGTCGGTATCTGGCAGCAGTCCTTGTGATCACAGGGGTCCATTCCGGAAAGCCTCTGAGCTGGACTGGTGAGCAACCCGAAAGCTCGAAGTCTTAAATCTTTAGCCTTTAAATGGTCGAATCTTAAACTCCTAAATCTGTCGCATCTGAACCTTAAGCCCTCGTGCCCCAAAAGCTCTCCTAAACCCTAAACCAATTGTAAGCCAAACCTAAAGTCCAACCCCCCCTCCCCCTCCCTCACCCCCGCCACAGCCCTCACAGAACCGTCCTCGTTTGTTCTTCAGCCAGGTCAGTGAAGCTGATGCTGACGCAAGTCAACTGCAGAAGGCGCGAGAGAGGGCACGGGATTTTTTGTTTAAGGATTCCTTTCCTCTCTCTTCTAAGGGATCTATACATCTTTAATACACGGGTTCCGTTTAGAGTTTCGAGGAGAGGTGCTACAAGGGTTGATTGGTGAACGGGCTTATAGGCTGTTGGCTGTGATTGTTTCACCGACCCGTTTTTGTTTCAAGGCTTTTCGCTTTTTTCTTTGGCCGGTATCTTTGGCTTTAGGAATTGGGAATTCGAGGGATCAATTCAGATTATTTTTGAAGCCAGGTTTTTTGGGCTGTTGGGCCAGAGGTTCATATGTGTTGTTTAGGGGTGTTTACTGAAAAATAACGGTTATGAAGAAAATCCTGGGTCGACGGGGCTTGTGGTTGGAATTTGGCTGTGGTTTGCAGTGTGTTTGCTTGTCTCTGCTGTGATCCAGGTTCTGCTTCTCGGTTTCTTCTTGTTTTGTCCATGCCTTGAGGATTTACAGTTTCAAGGATTACGAAAGTCCGACAGATTACAGCTGGCCCTGCGGATGAGAAGTGCTGGGCCTAAAATCTGGCAACAACCGCCTCTGTGGAAGTGCCTGTCAGTCCTCGAACGAGGTACTAGGTGTTCCGACTGCTGCAGGGAGGAAAAGGGCCCACAAAAGAAAAGAACGAGTTCCTTTCGTGCCTGAGCCCACGGCCCTAGAGTGCAAGCCTTCAGACGCAACGAAGGCAGAAGATGCCGTGAAGATCCTGCAGAGGGAGGCCGGCTCAAGCTTTCAGTATCTACCGCAGCCTCTAGTCTATTATAAGACCAAATACTCACTATTAAGGACCATAGGGGCTCTGTTAAAGGGCCATTGGGACGTCCTGGAATATAGGGGTCTTAGAAGTTACCTATACTGTGTTGGGGGTTCCTCAGTATAACTATAGAGTAAAATACTCCAAACTCCAATTCTAATTCGTAAGCCCCCTAGAGTATTTACATTATAAATTATAAACTACCAAAACCTACTGCTTCGAAGGGTCCTCGTAAATTCGTTGTCGGGTTTAGCATGAGAGCCTGCAGCTAGCGTCTGTTCAAGCAGCTGAAGTTAGGGTTTGGGATTTAGAGTTTGGAGACGAAAATTTGGAGGTTTCAGGTTGAGGGTTCTGGAAGGGCAATTCGGGCAGAAAGGTCTAGGATTCCTTTTACGGGATCTAGCAGGAGGTGGTTTAGGGTTTGTGGTTCCTTTAAGGTATCTGTTGGGGAGGTTAATTTTCTACGGACTTTGGGTTTGGGTTTACAGGCCGACAGGTCTTGGGTTTAGAGGTTTGGAGATTAACGGCTTGGTCTCGACGGGCATTGGGGCTTCCAGCGACTGATTAGAACAGGGGTTTCGGTTACAGTATACTAAAACTCTAAGAGGCCTGGCCTCAACACCAAACCCTAAACCCCCTTTGTAGATCCGCCCTGCAAAAAAACGGGAGGTGCGGTCTCAGTCCAGAGACGTGGACAACCAACTGCAGTCCAGGGACGAGGCTCGGTGGAGGGGCTGAGGGTTTAGACTTGTTCAAGGTTTAGGGGCTTTTAGGGTTCCCAGAGACTCCAATATCCCTGAATTAAGGAACATGCAATCCTCAAATCATATTCGGGATCCCACTATGATTAAAGGCCTATTCCTGAATTTGGGGATATTGGAGTCTCGGAGAGGGTTTAGAGGTTAGGGTTGAAGAGCCTTAGCATGCCCCGGAGTTTGCCGTCTGTTTGGTCGTTTAAGTCCCAGGGTTTGGGGTTTGGGGTGGGGAGGCTTCGGGCTTGGAGATAAGGGGCATGCGGTGTAGAAGCTTGGGGTTATAGGGGTTTTGCGTCTCTTGTTGAGGAGTTTTGTGGTAGTTGGGTTTTGAGGTAGCATGATGAGGGAGACCCCTTAAAATATACCCCTTCCGAATTGCTACTGAGAGGGTCTATATCCCCGAGGGTCCCCCTAATCCTAACTCCCAGTTTGGGGTTGAGGACTTTGGCAAGGCTCCATGGCCCCTAGACAGCAGGTTCTAAACCAGAGCACTCTAAAGCGCAAAAATCTAGCGGCTCTACAGACCCTAAAACCCTGAACCGCCCTAAACACTACCTGGGGATTCGACAACCCACCGTGTGAAGGGGTAATCATTGCCCTTTCTATAGTTACAGGGTCATAGCCTACTATTCTGTAGAGTTGGGAGCTACAGGTAACTGTTAAACCCCACCCCGAATCTCTAAATTCAAAAGCCTATGGGTTTCGGGTATAGGGTCAGGTGCCCAAGCATGACCGGCGGACCTGTCTACATCGTCGTAAGCCCCACTTGGCTCTTCGCACCCTTGGAGAAGACTACTGCATGATACTAATTGGGGCCTCATCCTCAATGGGAAATCCGAAGCCCTAAGCCCTAACAGCTTTATCAGCCCTAAATCCCTAAGACCTTCAACCTTACACCAAAAAGCCTCAGCCTTTCTCGTAACAGGCTCTCAGGGACCTTGCCGAGAAGTTACGGGATCGACTTACTCCGATCGTCGCCAAGATGGACGGGGCGCTGTCCACTCTGAGGCCTTCGCCATAGGCAGTTACTATAAGATGTGGAAAGCAGGGTTTCGGGTTTGTGCAGTACTAAACTAGGTCCTTAGGTACGTTCGTCTACTGGCTCAGAATAGAACCTAGGGTCAGGCGCCGGGCAAAATCCTGCAACAACTGATTTATCAGCAGACGTTGGGAGTTCTGGTGCAATTTTTCGGCAGGGATCATGCGCGATTCTGGTCATCGGTAAGCTCTAGGGAATGAAGGTTTAGGGCTTAGGGTTTAAAAGCTTGCATCGTGAATCCTGATGTAAAGAGAGTCGTGAACCCCACTATAAACAGGGTAATTAGTCAGGGAGTGGGATGGCTGCCGGAGAAGCATTTCCTGATTTAGCATGTAGAGCGTTTTGGATTTGTGGTGGGAAAAGCTGAAAGCTTGCATAGTGAGAGTGGCTGTTGTTCGAGTCTCTCCAGACATTCGCTCAGAAGCCTGCTTCAGAAACCTTTGGCATTCACTACTACATATTGTTATGGTTTTTGTATTCATTATTTGTGCATGTTTGCCGTTGCTTTTCTTCGCTGTACATGTGTTCTTAAGTCCTTGTATCGCGACAGCACGACCCTGCAGTCCAAAGTACCCAATCATCAGTTCTAAGGGAATGTATTTGGTTTATAGGGGCTTCTATGGGGGGGGTATTGAAGTTTTCATCGGGTACTTGAGACGGATCGGTAAACCCAGAACCCAAAAGCGCTACTGTTCCTCAGGGTTCTTTAACGAAGCTACAGTACAACATGACCCAATCCCTAGCTGTAGGGTCCCCTACCCCTTTTAGGGTAGCTACTTTTCCGTATAACAGCTCCTAACCATGAATTTAGGTACCTGGAAAAAGGTGTCGGGTATGACCCTATAGGTATTCTTGCTACTAACGCCTCCCTGTATCAACATGATCCAAAGCCTCAGCCAGGGGCTGCAATGAAACAGAAGATGTCAACTCAATAGACTCCGCAGACGCAGGTCAGGGTTCAGGGTTTAGGCGTTATAGAGTTTAGGGATGAGGGAAGTCTTGTTAAAAGCAGTTCCATGGCATGCACAACCGTGAAGTTGAGCTTTAAAGTTCGGAACTGTTAATGCACTCCCAAATCTCATCCTCGATTCAGGGCACTTTAAACCTCTACCCACACCCTAAACCCATACCCTAAACCCCAAAACCCTAAGAGCCCAATCCCTAGACCCGAAACCCGAAGGCCACACCCTAAATCAACCTTAAGGGCCCTAAACCCATACCACAATCACTAGGAACGTTAGGCGCTTTACCCGAACCCCCACACCCACACCCTCAACCTAAAACCCACAAATCCCTAAGAACCCTAAACCCAAGACCCCAAAATTGGGGCCAAAAAATAACCAATACTATTTTAGGGGTTCCTTATTATAGTTATAGTATAGTGGGCCCCCAAAACCCTATTCCATTTATTAAGGCCCCTATAGTAACGCCAAACCCAGAAGTCTCATCCCGTGTGCAGGACGCACTCGGAGAAAGCCCTGGTCAAGGCTGAAAACGGGAGTCAAACTCTCCGCGGGGACTGAACTTTAAGGGATTTACTGCTTGAATGCTTCGGGTTTGGGGTTTAAGCTTCAAGGTTTTGGGGTGTAAGGATTAAGGTTCAGGGTTGTAATTCAGGGGATAGGATTTACAGGTTTAGGGTTCAGGGATGATTAAGTTGAGGGTAGTTGGCCTCTGAAAGACAGGCTGCGCAAGACTCAACTCGAGCAGTTGAAGACCTCAGCAACGTAGAAGTTCGACAAACGAGGCAACTGGTCCACAAGCCTGTCAGGCCACATGTTGCGAGGTCGAGGATTGAGCCACAACTCTTGATCCGCATAGGGTCATGCCCTGCACCTTTTTTAAGGTACGTAATGTCATGGTTAGGAGGCTGGGATATGGAAAAGTAGGCACCCTAAAGAAGGGGTAGGGTATGACCCTACAGGTCTTTCATTACCTGTGAATATGGTTTTGGGGTCCGGTGGTTGATGATATAAATCCTGCATTACCCGTAATACGGAATATACCATAACTACCATAGCTGAGCGTCATGAAGGTAATGCCGGAATTATATCATCAACCGGAGACGTTCGCATGCAGTTGTTGCGGAAATTCTTGGCGGCCGGAGGTAACGGCTTGGAGCTCGAGGCCACCTACAGAATGCCGAAGATCAAAAAGTGTGTTGACCATCACGGTGGTCGTTATGTCACTTACGACAAAGTGCTCTCGCATTTCCGCGACATTCAGTCAGCAGTTGCGATGAGACGATCGCAGCCGAGAGGGACCGTTATTCTGGGGTTGCCGATAGGTGTGCTAACACTACCTCCACCACCACCACCCACCACCACCACCACCATCCCCAAATAGTAAGGTTTTAGGTCCCAAAATCCATACTTCAAGTGGTTTTTTTGACTCTGATACCCTACTATTTGGGCATTGGGACCTTTGGGTCTATGAGAAAGAGAACTTTTGCTGCAACTCGAACTAGAACTTCGATCCGTTAACCCTGAGCCCGGAAACCTGAAGCTCACTTCAGCGTTAAGGACCTTATAAGCCCTGAACCACCCAAACCCATGGCAATCCCTTAGGGTGTAGGGTTTAGGGTTCTGATTCAGAGACCCTGGGCCTACAACCCCAAAAAAGCTAGGCGGAACCCTCATAAAGGCCCAAGGTTTCTTAATCAGGTTCCTACATTAGAGTTAAGGGACCACCAACAAAACCTTCGCCCGTTTTACTGCATCACATCAAAATACTTGACACTCAAATCCACCAAACCTGACCAAATCTCCAAACTGCTAGAGCCTCGGTGAAAGGCCTACCTATACAATCCTAAACCCATGAACCCCTCCAGCATCCACCACCCTGTTAAAATTCGAGCCTTCGGACTAGTGTCTTACGTCTGATGTTACAGCAGGACCCCAAACCTACCATGAGTCAGGTTACCACACTAGGTTAGCAGCTTCCGGGTTGAAACAAGGCCTGGTCAGTAGAAGTGCTGCTTTAAGCTGAAAATGGGAGTTTCCGAAAACTAGGGGTACCATATGTTGGGGTCCTTAAAAATCAGGATCCTCCTATTTGGGGTACTATATTAGGGTCCCCTATTTTCGGAAGCTCCCAAATAGGTCTACCGATAACAAAAGGATGAGCCCTAAACCCTAAACCCTAAACCGTAAACAGCCCGAAGCCTCGAGCACCTGGCCATCGCACAGGGAAGATCGAAGCCCGGGTGACGAAACACCACATGGGTGGTTGTCAATACTATGGTCCCTTTTGGGGTCCCTGATATAGTACGGCACCTAATATTTAGGGTACCCCAAAAAGGGCCGTAATTTGGACAACCATCCACATCCTACACCAAATCCACTGAAAATCCTAAACCTATATCCCTACTTAACCGCAGTTCAGAACCTTAAACCCGATCCCAAATCCTAGACTAAAGTCCAAATCCCCAAACTTCCCCGTTGGCTTAGCCCCTGAGCCAGGCATCGGGAGAGGAAGCCAGCAAGGGCGTCCAGGACATGGAGGCGTCCGGGCTCAGTCAGCAACCCCGGTTTGGGTGGTTGTCAACATTGCGGTCCTTTTTTGGGTCCTTAATCTACTACGGCACCTAATATTTAGGGTGCCCCAGAAAGGACCATAATTTTGACAACTACCCGTTTTGGTTGAGGGTGAAGGGTTTGGGGATCCGTTTTGGTGTGCTTTCAGGTGCCGCCATAGCAGCCTGCAGTCAATCTCTTCTATTGGGGTTTGGCCTTGGCGACCGTTGGGTTTAGGGTTTAGGCCCTTGGACATGCCACACCTGCAACTACGCTAAACCTTTCAAGTCGAACGGCCACAACCTCACACCGTCAGGGCGAAAATGAGTCTTAACAGATATGGGATATGAATATGAACCTAAGCCCCTGTTGCAGTTGATCTTGGTCCTGAGGTAGAGCCTGAAAACCTAGAATGTCCAAAATCCTCCATCAAGGAATATACCTTAAATCACATCAGCATGCTTACTATGACTTAAGGTATGTCTCTTAATTCAGGGATATTGAAAGGTCTGGGTAGCGCCGAACACCCTATTACAAACTCGCATAAACCCTAAATCCCTGCTATACACCCCTATGAAGAACTTCTTCTTCGGAAGAACCCCTATACTCGTTCCTTACAGGATTTTGGTCCCTGTTAACCCTGTATTCCTTAACTATTGGATCCCTAAACCCTACCTTAACCCTGAATAACCTACCTTTTTAGGGATCCTTATTATGATTTCCTTATATAAGTCCTCAGAAAGGTAGGTTCTTCAGGGTTAAGGTAAACCCTAGAAGCCCTTAAAGAAATCGTCCCATGCCTTCTTCGAGGCTGCCGTCAAGGCGGCGACAGAAGCTCAAGAGGCTTCCACTGCTGGGGCTGTTAGAGTCAAAGGGGAAAAGGGTTTTGGGTTTAGGTTTTTAGGGTTTAGGGACCCCTAATAAGGAACCCTAGGTATATACCCTTAATATAGCTATTATATACCCATTATATAGCCCATTATAGGGTAGGGGTCCCCATTAAGGGTCCCTCCTTTTCCCGTTTGATAGAGTAAACCCCATAAAGTTGGAAACCGGATTAAGGCCAAATAGTGCTGGGATTCCCTATACGTCACTCTTAAGGGTCGAGGCTATTGGGTTTCCAACTTTTGGGCTTCTACTGTAAGGGTTCTTGTTAAGGGATCAAATTTTCAGGTTTAGGGTACAGGGTTTAGCAAGTTAGTTCAAGTTACCCCAATAAAGAAACCATGTTATATTCTATAGATCCTCATTATGGTAACTTAGATTAAACTCCTGAACCAGAACCCAGTCTTTGGTTAAAGGTTGAGGGGTTGAGGGTTCAGAGTTCAGGGTTTAGGGTTGGGGGTTTAGGGGTTCAGTGGTTGAGGGTTTAGAGTTCAGGGTTTAGGGTTTAAGGTTCAGGGTTTAGGGGTTTAAGGGGTTTAGGGTTGAGGTTTGAGGGTTCAGGGATTAGGCTTCGTGTTGAGGCTTTATATGTGCACTAGTCAAGTCTCTATGTGGTTTAGGGCTTAGGGCGGGGCAGGGTTCAGACCGCATACAAGGCTGGAGGACGTCCGAGGCTTCAAGGGCACAGCACGACCAACCACGGGGAGAAAAATCACACAAACGTGGGTAAGACCGCCAACAAGCAGCGGTCAGGACGGGATTCAACCTGAGTTATACTTTTTGAGGTCTGATACTTCCCCCCAAGACCCTTAACCCTAAAACCCTAAAGCCCTAAAAACGAAATAAACCTTAAGCCCTAATCGGTCGAGGAGCTGTAAGCATGTTCCCAAAAGACTTGCCCAATGCGACTTGCTCAACGAATGACTCGGTTCATCTTGCAGCTCGATCCCAGACGCCCATACGGATCAAAAGCATAGAGCCACTGAAGTCTTGTCTTCTAGCATACCTATTAAAGGTTACGCATATATCTAGATATGTCTATACATATATATATATATATATATAGCGGTAGAAGACTTTTTGAGGGGTTCTTTTTTCAGATCTTCTCAAGGATCTGCAGGATCCCCAATCACCGATCTTGCGTCCACGGCCCTGCAATTCTCTGAGTTTCAGGGAGCTTGAATCGTGGAATATCTCCGAAAGCCTAGTAATTCTAGTTTCCTGAACTATTCACAATGTTCTTCGTTGGTGTTGCCTCATATGTTCACCATCGAAACACAGCCCACAAGCCCGAGTCCGATTGATTTCTATCGGCAGGCATTCCAGAAGGCCGTGGCATCGTCGGAACAACAGGCGACGCCGCTGCCGTGTTTCTAAGCTGCTAGTGTCTAGCTTGTTCACTGTTGTGGGGGTGGCGCCATCGCTGTTATATATGGGTGGTTGTCAAAATTAGGGTCCCTTTTGGGGTCCTTATTATACCACGGCACCTTATATTTAGGGCACCCAAAAAGGGACCCTAATTTTGACAACCACCCATATGTCCAAACTTAAGATCCTCTAGGAAACCTCGCAAGTAAGACAGCGATGGGTTCAACCGTGTCGGCTCCGTTTCGCTAGATATCCCCATGCCCGAAACCCGACATTCAGGGCCCCGAGCCCTAAACCCAATAAGCCGACACCTCAAGACCCCACATCCTTAACGCCTCTACGCCCGACTTCTTATCCTTCTCTAAACCCTATCCCCGTGAAGCCCTATAATAATAATAACCCCTTCCAGAACTCCCATAGTCTATAGAACATAGAACCTTTAAAGGGGGCCCTTCAGGGAACCTTTGCTAAACACTGAGACCGCCGTTTTTCCTTTTAGCCGCCGGCGCGTCTTGGCGCCCAGGGACCCTAAACCCTAAACCCCATAGACGCCTTTAAGGAACCCTATAGATCCCTTTAAGGAGCCCTTTAAGAGCCCTTACTAAGTCCCCAAAGCCCTTCGAAGTAGGGAGCCGAGCCTGCCCTGGCAGCGCTGGAGGCCGCGATCAAGGTGCAGGGGGCTTTGGGGCTTTAAAAGGAACTCCAGAAAGTTGGAATATGGATTAATGGCAGGATCCCCTATAATTTACCTTAAAGGGAGTATGATAATGATATTCCAACTTTCTGGCTTTTACTGTAGGGTTTTAGGGGTTTAGGGGTTTGGGGCTTTAAGGGTTTGGGGCTTTAAGGGTTTGGGGGTTTAGGCCTTTAGGGTTTAGGGTTTTATGGTTTAGGGCTTTAGGGTTTAAACTGAGGGTGTCGGGAACAGGTTTAGGGCTTTAAGGGTTTGAGGCTTTAAGGGTTTGGGGGTTTAGGCCTTTAGGGTTTAGGGTTTAGGGTTTTATGGTTTAGGGTTTTAGGGTTTAAACTGAGGGTGTCGGGAACAGGTTTAGAGCTTTGGGGTTTGAAGGGTTCCCCCTCCTTTGACAGGGATCAGAAGAAGGGATTCGGAAGAAGGGATCCCAAGTGTTAGTGGTTGTAGGGTTGGCAAGGATCCTTAGCTAGCAGTCCTTACCGGTCGCATGAACCAGGCATTTTGGTCCGCCGCTTTGATCCTAAGAACCTCTTTGGTAAACAGTCCCTAAAACTCCCTAAACCCCGGAATCCCAAACCCGAACCCTAAGTGTACCTAGATTTGGGACTTGTGTGTCGATACCCAATCCCGGACCTTCCAAGACCCCTTGATTATGGAATGGAGCTTGAATGATTTTTGGGGTCCGACGAGAATACAAGGTATATTGCTCAATTAAGGGATATTGGAAAGTCTGGGTAATGTTGGGACCAGGAATGCTTTAAACGGCTTTAGGATCCGTAATGTGAGATAAGGTACATTCCTTATGCAAATTTAGCTTTAAGTGATTTTGCAAGGTCTGGTGGGACCCTAAACCCCACGAAAAAAAAACCTACAAACCTTAAAACCCTACTATACACACCTATGAAACCTATACTTCTGACTTTAAGGATTTTGGGCCCTTCAAACCCTGTATTCCTTACAGAAGGGATTTTGGAAGGTTTGGGCTGTCAGAGATTTCAATATCCCGTAATTAAAGAGTATTCACGCATTGGTCGTAGGATCCACAATATGATTTACGGGTATATTCCTTAATCGCCTTATAGAATCCTTCTAGATCCCTTGAAGGAAGTCTTAGGCCCTAGGTTAATTAAGGGGTTTCGGAGTCCCTGACCCCTATATGATCTCTATGTGGTGATAAAACCCTAGACCGAAACCCTAAACCCCTAAACACCCCAAAATGTGTCACAGCACGGTGCCATAATGGGCTGGTCTCCACACGCAGATACAGTGCTACACGCAGCAGTGATCGCAGGCGTGTGCATCGATCAGACCCCACCTTCGAGTGCGCGAATGCACAATTATGTGTGCCAGATCGATGACGCGCAAATTCGCTTGCGTGAGACTGTGATTAGCGACACGAACCGAACTGACTATCTTGAGTTGGGTAGTCTCAAACGGCTATCGTGCGTAGCAAGGCACCGCTACCAACACATGGTCATCACTACACCCGACATTTGATTTAGAGTATGCGGATGATACACTCCTATTGTCTAGGACCATGCCGAAATTGCAATCCTTTCTGACAGCGGTTGAGAACATAGCAGCAGAATACGGGATGAAACTCAACAACAGCAAGACGGAATTGCTGGTAAAAGACCCTGATGACAAGCCCATCTTAAAGTATAGAAACGGGGACAAGGTCCAGACCACACGGCAAATTAAGTACTTAGGGTCCATGGTCACCTGGCATCAACCCTTTTATACGGCCCTAATGCATCGTGCTAGTCTCGCAGAAGAGGCGTATAAGAAGCTACGTTTGATGTGGAACTCCCGCATGCCCCTGAAATCCAAGTTACGCACCTTTCGCACTACTTTCGTTTCCATCCTCATATATGGACTCGAAGCCCTCACCCTCACGGACAAAGACCTACACAGAATTGATGGTTGTTGGTTTAGATTCCTGCGTCGGGTTGTAGGCATTAAATCATCTTACTACTCCCGCGTTTCAAACGAAGAAGTATATCGGGTAGCAGGTAAACCTGAAAAACCCTCAACCATATTGCAACGTCAGCAATACAAAACTTTGGTGGAAGTATTCCAGGCCGATCCCAGTCAGCCAATGCACTCTGTAGTCTTTACGTCAGCTTATAAGGACAGAATTATCAACCAGGGTAGACGAAGAGGAATGCAGTTCCCATATTGGTTAGAAGTAACAACTAAAAAGAACACACCCTGAAGTATGGAAGCCGGACCACACCGCACGAAATCCACATCATAAGTACATAGTCATAGCAAAAGAGTCGCGAAAATCGTCTTTTGAGATGGCGCCAAAGCGCGCACGCAGTTCGCGCGCAGGGCCTCCCTAAAAAAAAACACCCCTAAACATTGGATACTCCTTACTTACTTAAGGGGTTTCGGAGTCTCTGAGACCCCTATATTGCAGAACCCTATTATATATTCGTAGACCCCGTTTCAAGGGCCCCTTACAAGGAACCCTATTCTATTATTCCTATACTAAGCCCTGATAGTGTGGAGTCTTTGGGATATCTTGTTGAAAGGCGGCGAGCAGCAGCGTCAACGGCACAAAGTCCCTGCTCGGCGTGCCGGCATCTTAGCACGCTCTCTGGGAAGATCCCTTAGTTAAGGAATATTCCTTAAATCATATGAGGGATCCTACTATAATTTAAGGAATATTCCTTAATTAAGGGATATTGGAGTTTCTGGATTCAAGGTCTCACAAGCTGTTGACCCAGGGTTCAGGGTTTAGGCACGCTATAGTCTCTTCAGGAATTATTTGGGGTGTAGGGTATCTCTTCCCATAGTATCCTTGGTGTTCGTTGTTTGTTCTTACAAAACCCAAGAGAAGTTTGAAAAGGTTGCGTTTATTCTGGTTCGAAGTGGGGAATAGTGTAACTAGGTGGCACTTTGGGAAACCTCAAGATTTCCTTCATGGTTCCTATAGAAGTACCAACCTCCTCATAAAGACTTGCAAGGGCCCCCAAAACTACAACCCAGTTCTCTTCTCTTTATATAAGCATCGCCTTAACCCCTAAACCCTAAGCTGTAGCCATGGCTTGCTCAGGAAGCGGCTGGACCTGAAACGCCTGTCTTCAGAGCTCACGTCCTCTACTCTGGAGGCATCGCAGGGTTCAGGGTTGTTTAGGGCTTTGGGGTCTAGGGTTGTTGTTCGGGCTTCAGGGTTTACGGTATTCGGGCTCGGGGGTTTATGGTGTTTTTCATTAGGCCTTAAGGGCTTTGGGTTTACATTGAAGGTTCATTAGGGCTTGAGGGTTTTTGGTCTAGGGGGTTGTGTAGCTTAGCAACTTAACGACGACTTAAGCGTTGTGTAAGGCCTTGCCAGGGTTGTACAGGGCTTTGTTGGGTTTCATAAACTAGGATGCCCAGTAGTACCCTTATTCCCTTTTTGTAGTCCTCGCTAGGTTCCTTATAGAGTTACCCAATACCAAAAAGAGAGGCCTTTTTATTCTTAGGTTACTGGGGTATCCTAGGCTTTGTTGGGTTTCATAAAGGTTTTGACCTGTCAGGATGCTTTGGTTGATTTAACAGACTTGTCTTTTGTGGTGTAAGGGCTATTGTTAGGAGTTCCTATTTCCAGGTATCGAACCCTAAACCCTACCGTTTGGGTGTAGGCGGGTAGGGCATAGCGATGACGGTTTAGGTTTTGCTGAATGTAAGCTTCCAAGAATGGGCCCCGACGATGGGCCCCTAGCCCTTTTAAAGGACCCTAAACGATACATACAGGGCCATAGGTATATACTACGTACATAAGGATCCCAGGGTTAAGGACCCATACTAAAGGCCCATGGATTCAACCTTAGCTTAAGTTACATGGGTGCGAGGAGATGGACAATCTGCAGAAGCGTCCGGATGCTCAGACTGTCAGGGTTTGGGGGGGCTTGTACGTAAGTGGGTATGCACATGAATAATGGCATCCCCAAACCCTGGATGCTAAACCCTGGAAACAACCACAGCATCAACAAAAACACCCGTAACTCAGTTGCCAGTATCTGGACAACAGGCACCATGCTCGTAGCAATGCTCGTGTTACTAGTGGATGCTCCAGAAATGCAGGGATCGGGTTGTTCGGAGTATTGCCAGGGCCTGAACCCTAAATCCTAAGCCTTAAATCGAAAAATTCCCAACACAGCATTTAGAGCTCCTCATTATAGCTATACTGAAGCCCCCAAATCCGGCTCTAATTATTTATGAAGGCCCCGAATAAAGTGTTGGGGCCTTTGGATTTTCAACATTCGCGGTTTCGTAGGGTTTCGGGAGAGTTGTTCAGGACTGTGTCGCCTGCCGAGATTGAGGTCCTCATATGTACTCCTTGACGCAGTGATGGCACCACAGGGTTTTTGAGTTTAGGGCTTTGGGTCTAGGGTTTAGGGCTTAGGGTTAGGGCTTGGGGTATCAGGTTTAGGACTAGGATCCCTTTTCTCAAGGGCCCTTGCCCGGGAAGCTGGAGTTGGAAGCCCTTGAAGACACATCCGCCGCACACCCTCTGAACACTAAACTCCAAACCCTAAGCCCGAAACTGCCGTAAACCGAAAACCTGCAGACCCGAAACCTCAACCGCAATCCATAGACCCTAATCCCTCAACCCTAAACCCTAAGCCTTAAACCCTTGTCACGAACCTAAACCCTAAAGCCCAATCCCAAGACCCTAAACCCCAAAACCTGAAGACATATTCCGAGGTCTCGACGACGGCTCCACTAAGCTGGCAGAGACGAAGAAGATCGTGGCAGATCACCAGAGTGAGGCTGGGCCAGTTTTTCGTTTACGAGTTTCTATGAGGAATTCGTTTAGTTTTTTTTTGGTCCGGTGTTTAGGGTTTGGTAGGGTTTAGAGTTTACAGGTGTCGCAACAAGTTGTAGCGCTATCCCTGATGGTTCCTTTTTATAGATATATAGCACTGTACAACACGAAACCTTTTGAGACCTTTTGTATTTCAGGCCAATATTCCTTATCTTCTTGCAGGCATTCTGTGCCAAAGCAGCACAGACAGACAAAAGCGATCCCACCATGAAAATGCTGAGTTGCGAGACATGTGGCCGTGAAGTTAAAAGATCAAAGCTTTCTAAGGCAATAGTCACGCTGCCAAGACAGCTTGCACAAGATAGTTGCAACAAGGGTTTAGGATGATTAGTGCCAGATTCGATGTTGCTTTACCTCAGGGGAATGACGGTCAGAATGTTCCAGCTTTCTGACGTACTATACCCCTAAACCTGGACATTTACCGATACTGGTTTATGGTTCGGGTTAAAGTTCTTGGTTCGGGTTTTCGGGTTTAGGACTGAGAATCTTCTAAAGGTTTCAGATGCCAGCCTGCTATATGGCTCATGCTTTCAGTCCCAAAAAACCTTACAACCCCGTAGCCTTGAATCCAAAGGCCGAATCCCAAACCCTACACCCTAATGGCCGGGGGGGCCTCGGGGTTTAGGGTCTGGCATGGCCTTCTACCAAGGAAGGTACTGCAATTCCCAAGTGTCCACACGATGCCTGTCTTGGTGTTTCAATGCTTAAATGGAGCGCAGGACGTAGCCTTTACTGTAGGAGTTAAACTTAGAAGGTGAGTAGTAAAGAACTGACAGTTCGAGTGTGTTGATTGCGGCTTCCTGGTAAGACGACCTCTGGAAAGTATGCCCACTGAGGCTCCAGCCAGATTAATCACAACGTTGAAACCACTCTGAAACCGTGATGAACCTCCCACCTCCCACCCAGCCCAGCTCCATCGACGCATTAGACATGTGGGGGAACCGAGAACCAAAGTTTCGTCAAATGGAAACCGCTACTATATTATCAACTTTGCCTACGATCTAGAATCTAGCTTCACGATACCCGAACCCCAAACATGTTGAAATATCCCTGAATTAAGGAGGTTTAGGGTTTACCTTAACCCCCAACAACCTACCTGTCTAAGGACTTAATAAGGGGCATTGGGCTACCTGCGCGTTTGAACCCTTTCCCCGCAGCTGGAGCATCTTCCCCCATGCTCTAACAGAGATTGTGCCGGAGGATGTAAGATCGCAAAACTCTACTACATCCTAATCCATCGCAGTCTACTAGGCTAAGCTCTCCATCCCGAACCCCCGATCCCAATGCCCTGAAGCTTATAGTGCTTTGTTACAAGCTTGAACTCTGAGTTTCCCAACCCCAAACCCTCCCATGCACAACCCTAAACCCTCCATTCCCAAGGGTTCCTTTAAAGAATCTGTAATCTATGAAACTTTATTTAAGGGCTCCTGTTAAAGGGTCTATAAGGGTTCCCAAGAAGGTTTCATGTCCGGGCCCCTCACCCTTCAAGACAAAAAATGCAGTATGGAGGCTGGAATAATAAACACTACCATTCCTAGGCTTCCTTGTTGTAGTACTATATAATCTACCCCAAAACCCACATATGTTTGTACACATTCTTTGAGGACGCACACGTCGTCCTTCGTTTCGCTCTTCGTCGACAGGCTTTCGCCCGCATCCACCCCAAAACCCTGCTCGAATCAGTCAGGCCCGTACATGAAACCTTCATGGGAAGCCTTGTAGACCCTTTAACAGGAGCCCTGAAATACAGTCTTATAGATTACAGACCCTGTAAAGGAACCCTTGAGAGAACCCTATTCTCGTTCTTAAAGCCCCTACATCTCGCGAAGGTTGCCTTAAGGCTCAGAAGAAAGCCCTAAACCCCAAAAACCCTAAACCCCCAAACCCTAAGCAAAGCACACATAAAAGGCTCAGAAGAAGGAGCTCGACGTGAAGCTCAAGGAAGCTGCGGAGCTCTGTGAGGTGCACTCAGACCACCCGAAACATCCCTGAATTAGCTGGGCATTGGAGTACCATACTTTAATACTTTTTTCTTAAAGGAACCATTATGAAATAAAAGATTATACTTTTTCTCCCTGGTTTCTTCAAAGTCCAGTTAAGGAGGTTCTTCAAAGTCCAGTTAAGGAGGTTTAGGGTTTACCTTCCAACCACCTACCTTTTTAAGGACTTATATAAGGACATCATATTAGGGAACCCTACAAAGGTAGGTTATTTGGGGTCCAGGGATTTGGAATGTGGCTGGCATGCGACGGTGGTTCTTCACCTCGCCGAAGCACAACATGCAGGACATGGGTAGTTGTCAAAATTAGGGTCCCTTTTTTGGGTCCTTTTTTAATACGGCACCTAATGATTTATGTAGGGTACCAAAAAGGGACCTTAATTTTGACAACTACCCACATGCTGGACGAGAAGCTGTCGCCAGAATAGTCGGCACGCGTGCGGGAGGCTTTCATGACAACCACAGGCCCCTAATCGATATCCTCCATATTTTGATGTTGAATCCTCGAAGCTGAGCTTGGCCCCAGGCTTGAAGAGAAACCCGTCAGGCACCGTGCTAAGGAGGAGCCTGCAAGCCATCGAGTTGCAGCCGCCTCTGCAGAGACGATGGAAGTCGTGGCAGAAATAGCCCTCTCTTACAAATAAGCAGTGGCAGGCTGAGAGCCGCGAAGGGCCTATGAAGAGAGCCAGGTTTCTGCCGGCGTGAAACAGCCGAGTCGGGCAGAGGACATGACGGAGTTAGGGTTTAGGAATTAGGGTTTAGGGTTTAGGAATTAGGGTTCAGGGTTTAGGCATTAGGGTTCATTTAGGGTTTAGGTTTTAGGGTTCAGGGCAAGGGTAAACCTGGATTTATGGGTTCAGGATGTTTTAATGCCGCAATCCTCCAATCCCCCGTCTGTACCGTCGCCACAAACGTCAATGCCTGGGGTGACTTCGGGTTTGAGGCTTAGTATTTAGGTTTTTGGGGGTTAGACCAAAGAAGGATGCCTAGTATGATTTCACGCACATTCCTTAATGAAGGGATGTTTGGAGGTCTGGGCAGTTTGAGCTTAGGCTGTTTACTTCCTTGTTTTAGGACTCGCGGTTTGCGCTGCCCCAAACCATGCCTCTAAAACCCAAACCCCGGTTGTGTTTCGGCATTGTATTCTTTTTTCAAGGATTTGGGCCTTTGGCGCCCTACTCTAATTATTTAGGCCCCAATTCCCTAATCCCTAAACCCCCACCCACACACACAGAGACAGGGAGACAGGGAGACAGACAGACAAACAAACAGACAGACACAGACAAACACACACACACACACACACAAACGTTTCAGTGCCCATAAGCCTGCTGGAAGGCCGCGAAGAAAAGCTGGGAAAAGATCACCGAGGTCAGTCAGCGGGGTTTGTGGAAGTCTCCGTGATGCGTTTCTTACAGGCTCTCGGACTTGGACAGCTTGTGACTGGCTCGAGGGGTGTAGGGTGATGGTGCAGTTTGCGAGCCCGGTTTGTGCAGGACAGTGGCCTAGTGGTGTAAGCCCTAATCCCCGAACCCTAAATGCTAAGCCTTAATACGCAAACCCTAAGCCCTTAGCCCTAAACTGGACCTGGCTCTGGGCTCTTATGGGTTTGAGAGCTTGCCCTATAAGCAGCAGGCCAATGCAGGGACCCGAATAAGAAGAAACTCGAAAGCCTCAGGCTCAAGAATACCTACATGTAGGTCCAGGCCGAAATCCACTTACGAACATACCCTCCTTAACCCTGGAGCCCTAACCCGAAATCCAACACGAAATCCGCAAATCCACATCAGGCCGCACCTAAAGGCTATAGCTCTAAATCCTAACCAGAAACCCTAAATCCAAATCCACTTAAGATTACATTTCCCTAAGCTCAGGATCCGAGCTGTGCTGCCTCAATCCGAAACAAACAGCCTGTAGGACATGCCGACGGAGCAAAAGCGCAGCGAATGCCGTCAGACAGGCTCGGCTCAGAGTGACTTGTTGCCGGTAACTTGTACTTAAAGGGTCATGGGACTTAGTAACTAGGGTTATATTTAGGGTAACTGTACTTATAATTACTTATAACCCCAATTAGGGTACTTATAACCCTACTTACTAAGTCCCATGATCCTCCTAGTATGCATTGCTGCAGCTTTATCTGGTATTCACCTAAACCGGACCTGAACCATTAAGCCTCTCAAAGGCATACTGCGAGTCCAGTACTCCATGGTTTAAGATTTAGGACTTGAAATTTGAGGCCTCGGGTTCCGGGGTTTAGAGTTTGAGAGATTGGCTTCGAGGGGCGAGGTTCGGGCTGGTGCTTCGAGTGCCTTCGATTTCGAGCTCGGATTCCGTACAGAGCTCTGGCTATGTTGGATAGTAAAAGATCCTCGAATTGTCCCTTCAACTTATGTTACACATCGACCCACAACCCTGGTCTAATGATTCTTGCACCCTAAGCCCCACACCCTGTCGACCCCAAAGACTGCATCGTGTTGAAGCTTTTTGTCGGGATAAAAGCTCAAAGGTCCCGTCAGTCAGGAGCATGTGCTGCCCCATATGTTGCACATTCTACACCTTGAGCCCTAAACCCTCCTACACTTGATATTCCGAAACCCTACTCAATTTACTCACGCACTTGTTTGGGGTTCCTTGTTCTGTTGAAGCTGTAAGTATGGTATAGCCGAACATACTGACAGCTATTCTCATCCTAGCATGCCACCCCCAGATCGCAAACCTAGCAAGACCTAGTAACAAACTTAAATCATCTGCCATACCATAGCCTTCAAAACCCTTTTAAGCACCACATGAATTGCTTTCAAGAGCCCTCTTCTCTCCAGCAGGCGCTCACATTAAGAAGGCCTCCGATGCTGTTACGCATCTCGACAGGCCCGCGTAGATCTGGAAGTTTGGAGCATGGCGGCTTCAGGGTCTTCCTGGGGTGTATCAAAGGAGAAAAAGAGGGACCCTTAATGGGGACCCCTACCCTAGAATGGGCTATATAATGGGTATATAGTAGCTATACTAAGGGTATATACCTAGCCTTGGAGTGTAGGGCCTAGAGCCTTTAGGGGTTAGGGGTTTAGGGTATATTGGGGCTTCTGGGGTTTAGGGCTTAGGGCTGAGAGCTTGTAGTGTTTAGGGGTTGGTTTGGACCCTGTAGAACCTTCCTTGTTTTAGGGCTACTTTGTATGATCTTTGCTCAAAAGAGCGGGTTCTCTGGAGTTGAGGTAGGGCTTCAGGATGTTTGTTACTTAGGGTGAAGGGGTTTGGGCTTGAGGCTGTTAGAGGGCTTGGGCTTAGGATGGTTTATTCCGGCTTAGGAAGTTGAGGGTTCAAGGCTGAGGGCTCAGGGTTTTGCTAGGGTCAAATTCATACCTGCACCTTGCTTTTCAACAGATCCTAACAATAAACCCAGATATCTTGAGAAAGGGCTAGGGTATGAGCCTACAGGAAGGGTCTCGGCCTAGACAAAGGCAGATGGGGGTTTTGTATTAGTCCTGCCTCAGCACCACGCGAGACCCTGCAATGTGATGAAGGCATTTGCAGCCCTGGGGTCTTGTGACTATACGTTGTAAGTGTCAGGGTTGAGGATTTAGGTTTAGGGCGGTCTTATAAGTGTTCACCGGTATCCCTAACATCAAGGTCCTCAGTTGCAGCTTTGGGCTTTAGGATATTTGGGGTGGGTTGGAATGTTTTTAAGGGTAGACAAGTTGGCATGGAGGAGTAGCGCGATTGAAGTTTCTTTGGCCACTTCACGCCCTATGAAAGTCCCCCTATAGCTCGAACAGCGTCTTAGTAGACTTCTTTAACCTGTTTACCTTCTTGAGGCCCTATAACTATAAGCCCTAGATATTCCCAATATAATCCTAAAGGTGAACCTTTCGTTTTCCAGGATCCTCGAAGAGAGTTCAGGGAAAGCTGCTAAAGATAGAAAGACGTTGGCAGCCTTAAAGCTCTGGAGCCTGAGACCCGAATTAAGCTAGGGTTTAGGGTTTAGGGTTGTCCTTTGGGACCTTTTTTAATTTCCCCTATTATTTTGTAGAGAACCATAATAGTAAATAATTTTCAAAGGGCTTAAAGGACAACTCAGCTATTGGTATGGGGGTTCAGGAGTTTAGGGGTCTAGGGTTTAGGGGTAAGTTTAGGGTTTAGGGGTTCAGGGTTGAGGGTTTAGGAAACTATTGGTATGGGTGTTCAGGAGTTTAGGGTTTATGGTTCAACCGTACATCATCATTTCGAACCTTAAACAACTAAAGACAGAAGGACTTTGGTGTTTTAGCAGCACTTGCTCGAACTGAAGACTGGGATGATGGCCAGGGACTTCGCTTGAGGTTTTGTTTGTTTTTTGCGTGCTTTTGTGTTTTGGGGTTATGGGCTTCGGGTCTGGGGTTTGGGATTAGCGTTCAGAGTTTGGGGCTGTTGGTGCTGCGGAACCGACAACACGCCATATCTGATGGAAGCAGGCTAGCCGTCACCACGTGGCGGTCACGCAGCCAGTGCGCAGCTGAGAACTTCAGGCTTCAATCCTCCACCCCCCAAACTCAGCACTCTCTGAGGACGATCCAGGGTTGGCAAGGATCCGACAGAATGATAAGCCTTGTCCCTAGACTGGGCTATGAGTTGCCATAGTAACGAATTAACGAAGCTCGAGTTTTACTATAGATTCCATGTATAACTTACGGATCCAGCATACCTCCCTCCTTAGCTTTTGTGGGTGATTCGATCCTCAGCGAAAACAAGTAGGCATATGATTCGTAGAGTAGTTTAGGGTGGGTTATGGGTGTTAGGACAATATGGTGTATAGAATATGCCCACGCCCGGACAACTGCTTGGGTCTTACTTGGCCGATTCGTCCTTCAGTAAATCTCGGGGTATATGCGTGCACGATGTGTGGTTTTGCCGCAGCTGTGTTGTTTTCCACATCTGGATCCTGTTTCCGTCCCCAGAATAGTAAGGCACTCTTATAAACATGACCCTACAAGAACTCCTAATTTAGGGGACTACTCAGTTGGCCTCCTTCAGGGTTTCCCTGATGTGCTGATGCTCATGGCAACATGCAGGCAGACCAAGCAACTGGTAGAGTTTAGTTTGAGAGCCCCCGCTAGATCTGCACTGCTGATGCTCATACCGTCTCCTTTGACATGACTACAACTGCGGAAAGGGTCGCGATTACTCTAAAGCGGTCAGGTGCGTACCTCAAGACATCAACACCCACTGGCCCTAAGTGTGGGTGGCTTTATTGTAGACGTCTATCGCCACCGCTTTTAGTGAACTCTTCAACCTAAGGTCAGACAACTCAATGTTGCCAGAGATCCAGAGCATCGTCAAGCAAGTTGAAGCCCAAAAGGCGGGTTCTTTGGCTTGGGTTTACGCTGTGGGGGACGGTGGAGACCAGAAGCCTTCCCCTCAAAAGGTGTAATAGCATAGGGCGAAAGTGTAGCATCTGAGTTTATTCGAGGATTTTAGAGTTTTGGCACCCTGCAGCTCAACTTGACCACAGCCTTGCATACTTTTTCTGTAGGAATTCCCAACGGGGTCCTATAGAGCCATTGGGACGACAGCTGTGTTGGTGATGATGACGGTGCACGCGCTTGTTGCTCGGCTCTTGTTAAGGAACTTAAGTTAAAGTTACCAGACTGCGGAAACCCTATTACCCACTATAGATCCCGAGCATGGTAACTTGAATTGAACTCCTTACTTGTCCCAAGAGCCGAGTTGTTGTGATTGTCATCGTCGCTGCATGTCGTATCCGCACATGAGCTGTCATGAACTGTGCATGTCACCATCTTCTTCGTTCAAGATACTCCTTCTTGCTGTTGCTATCGATCTACCCTAAACCCTAAACCCTAAACCGTGGGATCTGACTAGTTCTAGTGCCACAGACCTCAGCAAAGTCACATCCTTCGACTCTGAACCAAAGCCCTGAAGCCCGTTGTAGGAGCCTTGGTCAGTAGCATAGGGTTTTGGGACGCATACTATACCTACGGTTGATGATATAAACCCTTCATTACCCATAAGAAGGACTATAACCATCATTCCCACAGTGTAGGGTCCTTAAGGTAATGCAGGATTTATATCATCGACCTATCTTAGGGAACCCCCAAAACCCCATTCTAAGCGTTAAGGCCGCTACATTAAGCCGTAAACCGTCTGAACCCAAACCCGTCCTCTTGACAGGCAGAGCTTGAGACACTGAGATCCCAGCCCCTTGGCATCTGGAGAGGCTCACCAGGCACTTTAGTGTTTAGCTATTAATGTTAGGCTTAAGGGGTTTAGGGTTTAATCTGGAGAGGCTCACCAGGAATATTAGTGTAGGGCTCAAAATGCAGAAGCACCTATATCAGTTTGAAGGGCTCCTTATTATAACTTTAGAAAAATGTACCCCAAAGCCCTTTCACGGCCCCTACATTCGGGCGCTACGTTTTCGCAGTTTAGGATCACGGGTCAAGGCATTAAGATTTCAGTGTTTATCGGACTGAGAGGCTAGAGTTGGGCTGCATATGGATGTCGGTCGGAGGTTGGCTCCTTCCGAAGAGGGTCTATATATAGGTATATATATATATATATACATATATATATATATATATATATAAATACTTATATTATATATATATATATATAAATATACTATATAGATATAGATATAGATATATATATATATATAAATATATGTATACTGCCAGTCTGGGTTTAGGCCCCAAGAGACCACTCTTATCATGGTTTAGGGGCACCTACCTCCATAATAGTAGTATATATGTTAGAAGCTGCCCCCACCCTGTAATAGTGACTATAAGGATTATATTAGGGCCCTATTATTTCCTATTATGCCCCACTATTACAGGGTGGAGGCCCCTTCTAACATATAAGGACCTTCATGGTAGACTTTACGTCTCAGTTCTTCTCTACAACGCGAAAACCATAGGGCTGCGCACCCTCCAACCCCGTAAGCCCTGAAACCTACACAGATCCCAAGACCCATAGAAACCTTAAACACACACCTCAACCCTTAACCACCTTAAGCCCTAAGCCCGAAACCTTAAACCGTGAACCATACGGTGTGGTGGTGGCGAATTTAGAGTTCTCGGGTTTAGGCGAGTTTAGGGCAAATATGTTCCGCTAACACACGAAAGCCTCATAATCTAGGTAGGGCTTTGGGACATTTTATATTTTCCCTTATTGGGCTTAAGAGGATCCTATTTACTAATATTTTTCAAAGGCTTTAAAAGCCCCACCTAGTAACCTATCCCTGAAGTGAATGAAATCCGGAAGCCTTAGCCCGACTCCTTTGAAGGAGCCCTTACAGGAACCCCAAATCCTGAAGGTATAGGAATCCCCAAGTAAGGGCAAGGGAACCCCTACAGAATCCCTGGGACTCGCACAGCATTCTCCCCTTATCCTAGGTAGTATTAGGAAGATCCCTTAAAGGGGACCCTTCTAAGCCCTACTTCTGGCTCTCCTAAAAATTTAAAGAGTGCCTTATTGAGAGGGTCTATATCCCAAGGTTCCCCCTAATGCTAACTCCTACCCCAGGCTTCGGGACGTCGAAGCGAAGATTGCTGGGCAGCGCATTGCCAAGGCCGTGAAGTTTCGGATGTGGGGTTTACTTAAGTTGAGGGTTTAGGCTTAGGGTTTAGGATACGGGTAGTCTTGTTTATAATTATTAGATTGTCATACTAAACTATTCTGGGGACCTATTTATAAAGGGACCCTAATTTAGGGAACTACCCATAGTGGGGTCTGGGGGCTTGAGGCCCAGCAGTTCAGGATTGAGGCATTGATCAAAGGGGAAAAGGAGGGACCCTTAATGGGGACCCCTACCCTAAAATGGGCTATATAATGAGTATATAATAGCTATATTAAGGGTATATACCTAGGGGTCCTTATTAAGGGTCCCTCCTTTTACGCTTGGAAATACTGTGGCTTCGGGCATGTGCAAATCTTTGTCATGTATCGTAAGCCCTCAGCTCTAGCGCATTGCATCTAAGATTTTGGGCCCCACTTCTGTTCGTGCCCTGACCCTTGCGGCATCCCGGTTTTCGGATTTGTAGTTTGGGTATGTTTAGGTTCAGGGTGGTCGTGGCGTGTGTATGGAGCTCCCAACTCCCCTAGGACTAAAGCCATTTCCCAAGTCCAACCTCTGCTCCTGTGCGGAGGAGTCAGTGGAACTCCTTGATGCCTTGGAGAAGAAGATGGCAGGTGAGAGCCCAAGTCTGCAGCAGTTCAAATCTGCCCGAGGTGGTTTGCAGAGTGGCCCGTCTAAACGGGTAAAATATCCTTAAATTTAAACCAAAAAGCCCTGAACCCCTGAACCCCGAAACACCCAAACTCCGTAAACCCGAAACTTTAAACCCCATGAATCCTAAGTCCATAAACTCTTTGTCGCCGTTTGGGCCTCAGTCATCCACCAAGTACTGCAGAGTGCCTTGCGACTTACACAAGCGGTCTTATTGAAGTGGAAGGACGGTCCCTGCAGCTAGAGAGGGTTCCGCTTACCCCAGAGCATCCAAGTATGCTTCGACTCCTGGACGTTTCGTGTACGTCCCTATCCCTGCCTGTCAAAAAAGCCTTAGCCCCATAAACCCGCAAGCTCAAACCAAAAAAGCCTAATTAACAGTGACAAGCTACATAACAAGAAAAAACGACAAAGGTATAGCAACGGAAGCCACAAAACAGCCCGAGAATCACGCACAAGATATTTTACAGGGTTCCAGGCTGTTAAAGAGGTTTAGAGCTTCGGGGTTGGTGATTAGACCTTGAATCAACATGACAAGGAAGAAAACCCAATCTTCGCCCAGCAAGGGGTTGAGGTGCACCCAGGGCAACCGAAGGTACATGTACCTGTGTTGTATGGTCCTTTCCTTCTTGAAGCGGTGCAGTGGGTACTCTCTGTGTGAGGTTAAACGGTTCGGCATTCAAGGTCTGGGGTTTAGGCTTCAAGGTTCACGTGTTAGGATTCGGGGTACCGTATGAGAGACCCTCCGGAGAGTCTGCTTTGAGCACCCCCGCTCTTGCTACGATGTTTTGTTTTGGGTAAAGGGAACTCCAGACAGTTGGAATATGAATTAATGGTAGGATCCCCTATAGTTTACCTTAAAGGGGTTACGATAATGATATTCCAACTTTCTGGCTTCTACTGTATTGGATTGTGGGCCCAGGCTTGCTGTCGGGTTTAGGATTTAGCGGTTCTGGGTTGTTCCCTCCTGCTTTGAAGCTCATGTGGCCGAGGATCCAGGATAAAGCGACTGGAGGTCGTCCTAGTGGCAGAAGGGCAAGACCCAGAGACTCCAATATCCCTTAATTAAGGAATATTCCTTAAATTATAGTATGATCCTAAATATGATTAAAGGAATATTCCTTAATTAAGGGATATTGGAGTCTCTGGGGAGCATGCATCAGACTACTTACCTGCTTCGTAGGGAATGGAAGAATGGTAGTAATAGTAGATGTAATTGTATCCCATTCCTCCATTCCCTACTAACCAACGGTAAGACTATGCCGTTGTTTTTCGACCGGAGACTCCAAACGGCTCCTTTAACATCTACGACTGCTGTGGACAGCAAAATCCCTAAACCCGCAACCCCTAAACTAAACTCTACACCGGGGTCCAAGGAGGCGACGGCAGCAACTGGCCTTGGGAGGGGAGGGGGCAAGCAAAACTGAAGTCGAGGTTGAAAATCTCGGAGGTCTGAACAAACTCCAATGTCGAGTGCTGCACGGAGCTTGTGGGAGTTTCCGCGAAAATGGGGGACCCTTCTATAGTCCCTAAATAGTAGGATCCTTATTATAAGGATCCCCCAAAAAGGGTACCCCTAATTTCGGAAACTCTAAAACCCTAAACCCTAAACCCTTTGTAGAACCCCTATAGATCCCTTTAAGGAACCCTTGAAGGACCCCAAAATAAGGTACCCCTAATTTCGGAAACTCCCATGTCTGGCTCCGACTTGAGAACCCTCGCCCAGCTACTTGGAAGGGCAGGGGGCTTAGTAACTAGGTTATAAGTAGGGTTGTAATTTCGGTAACTCCATTTAGGGTACTTATAACTCTACTTATAACCTACTTACTGAGTCCCCTGCCCTTCCAAGTATCCCCAACGCACATTCGTGTATTTGGTACTCGTGACTCGTGATGTTGCCGGCCGTTGCTGTGGCCAACCATAGACATCCACCTGTTCATGCGTCACGTTCGAAGCATCTGCACGGTGCATGTAGCAAACTCCGAAACGGACAGCGCAGCAGCGACGTGTAGCATGGCTAGTGCTAGTGTCGGGACTCTTTTGGGACAGCAAATTCGTTCGCTTCGCAGACATTGTCGAGAGCGGCAGCAAGCGGCCCCAACAAATGCATACAGAAGCGGAAATTGAGAAAGTCTGGTCCGACTTGGCCAAGCAGACTTGCACACAATGCCAAGTCTTGGCCGAGAAAGCTCGAAACAAGGAAGTTCGGAGACCCGAGGTATTCGGCAATGCAAGTCGAGCTTCGCAAATACAAGCATACTTGTGATCGTCTGTAAACCGCCGAGTCGCACCAGCTATACTTCAATTCTACCAAGCCTCTACGATGGCTGCCATTGTGCACTGCTGTGCTGGTCTTGCAGATATCCGGGCTTTTAGGGCAGAGTCCTGCAATCCAAGGCGCCACATGTTCTCCCGGTGGCGGGACAGTTTGGAGGGCCTCAGAGATAGGAGGTCACTTGCCGAGACGGCTGCGCTTGCATCAGTTCCTTTTCAGGGTGTCTTGCACGAAGTTACACAGTCGGAGCACATGCCAAGTACGTTGCAACCTTCGGTTCGGATCGGACACTTCATACGGCCACTACAAAGGCACGCTGAAGAAACACCTGCTCGTGGACTCGTGGAGATTGAACACCTGAGCCTCAAAAAGGAGTACCTGCGGCGGCGGGCGATTCCTGGGTTGAGGAATACCATACCTGAACACGAGTTTGGGGACCTGTTCCGAAAACGAAGTATGAAATGAACGTGTGCTCCCTGGTCACTTCAAAGAACAGACGTTCCGTCCTCGATCCGAACCTTCGCCGAGGCGAAAAATGTTTCCACATAGCGATGAGAGCAGTTTCGAAGTCTTTGCACAGTCGAGAAGACATTCAGTCTGAAACCCAGAGAACCAAAAAGCCGCGACAGCAATGTCTTGGCTGGTCTGGCAATATGAAGTCCGGAATTCACATATTTCTGCGGCTGCAAGAATTCAGAATCGGAAAGCTGGCACTTCAAGTCAGTCTGGGATGTCACGGCCTAGCTTTGCCGGTCGTGCAATTTATCGCCAATTTCCTACCACTGTATACCCGGAGCTTGCATCTACATCTGTGTAACGGCAAGACACAGTGTTCTGACAAAGTTCTGCGTCGCAAAGTCTGTCAAAGCCAACGCCGAAGGAAGCACTCGAGCAGGAATTGTTGGTTCGGTTGGTGTCGCAGGAAAGGAGACACACAAAAGAAGATGTATCCTCGCTCGTGGCAAGCAGCTTTGACTTTAAAAGGTCGGACATCCAAGGTTGGTAGTTTCAGCATCAAGATGGAACTCAAGAGCCGTATGAAAAACGTGGCGGTGCGCACCTGCAGAAACCACGGGCGTAGTCGACTTCGATGTTCAATCTGACGCAGCAGCATATTTCTCGGAGTCTTGCTTCCAGCTGCACGCATAGAGTGTGTTATTATGATGATGCCTCAGCAAGAGAAGTTCGAGTTGCAAGTGTTTTGGCACGGCTTGTCAGTGTGAGTTTCAGCTGTAGGCCGAAACTACTTGTGTGTGTGTGTGTGTGTGTATCTTGCCAGGGCTGGTATCGTTTGTCAGAACTTCCTCGACCTCCATCAAGAGACTGTCCTAAAGTGATGGTGAGAGCTCCAATTCTGCCACCTCTTCCAAGATCCAGTGATGGCCTGGAGATCCCGAAACATGTTGTGCGAGCGACCGACCAAGGACCAACTCAAGTTAAATCTCAGCTCCGCGGCTCAGAGCTGTCGCCCACACGGCCAATAAAATGCCGACAAGGAATGCGGCCACATCTCGAAGTTCACTCCAGAAAGGTCCTAAGTACCCGCACGCCAGTGTAGGGCTTACTTACCCAAACAAGAATAGTTCCCACGACTACAGAAGCCTATAGTTTTCACTACGTAGCTGCTTTGGGCCCTTTTTGGACTGGGCCCGATGTCTGGAAGCTTCAGCAGTCGGAATTTCCACCGACAAGCGCCTGAGTTTCCAGCAAACGAGGGGGGGAAGCCTCGACCTCTCTCTCTCGCTGAGAGCTAGCCGAAATCTTAACGAACTTGAGTCGTTCATTTGTGTTAGTCTCATGTTGTCTTCAGCTCTGGCTTGCCTTCTTCTCTTCCCGGTCAGAGTAAGTGGCCCGATCAGCTGTGAAGACTTCGACCTGCTGCTCAGGCGCAGAAGAGGCGGCAGTACCTCTCTTTGTGCGGGGCCCAGTGCTTCTGCAGACAATGAAAGGCTCTACAATCCTTGCATGTATATGTATAGGTACTCTGCTAGCCCAAAAGTCTACTTACAACGCCAAACAAGGTCCATAACGGTAGTTACCTTGCGCATAACTGGGCTACAATACCGTTTATCCAGATACAAGTACCGCCCTAAACCCCCTAAGCTCCAACCCTAAACCCTGAGCCCTACACCCTAAACCCCTTAAGCCCTAAACCCCGAAGCTCACCTCCCAGTATGATCTCTTAAGCGGCCAGCGCGAGAACCGGGATGCCCTGAGGGTTGATGGTGTTGGGCTTACCGTAAGGCTCCATAGTAGCTCCCTTTTGGGGGTCCATATATAGAATCCTATAAGGTAATCCCAAAAAGAAACTACTATGGAGCCTCTGGGTAGGGTTCAGGGTTTAGTGGTTTAGGGTTTGTGGTTTAGGGATTTAGGGTCAGCGGTTCACGGGTTTTGGGTGTAGGGGCTTTGGGCGTGAGGTCCTAACCCTTCTAGAAGCCGAAGCACTGGAATATTAGCACCCTATTACGCCATAGTTACTTCCGCTTACTCATGCTGCTTACGATTCTGGATGAATGGGTTTACAGGGAACTCCAGAAAGTTGGAATATGGATTAATGGTAGGATCCCCTTTATAATTTACCTTAAAGGGGTTAGGATAATCATATTCCAACTTTCTGGCTTCTACTGTATAGGGCTTAGTGTTTCGGCCATAGCCTGGGAGTTGAGAAATAAAAGATACAAGGTCGTCTACCCAAGAGGGTTCATATATACTACTACTATGGATGTCGGCTTTTATTGGTTTCGGGGTTTGCGGGGGTTGATGGTTCTCAGGCATAGGGCTATAGCCATTCAGAGTAGGACTTAGCTGCAACGTCTGCCGATACTGTCCGATTAGGGAATTAGGCCCCTCACAGCCATGATTAGAATGGTCTGTTGGGGCTTAGTTCCAACATGGTCCAGGGTGTAGCGGTCGCGTAGCGTGCCAGGAGACCCTGAACACTCATTGTCGAGGGCTGCCAGGTCTTCATCTAAGGTACCTTTTCGGCGGTTTCTGTTACATTAGGGGAGGTGTTGCATTCAATGATATAGGCGTCATACTTAGGCAATCTTCGTTCGGGTACTGTCTGACCCCATCTATAACCCACTTACCAAATCTCTTTGCCTATTAGGCATGACCAGGAGTTCCCGCAGGAATGCCTTGCGAAATCACCCCTGATAAACTTCGAACCTCGCTTTTTGAGTAATGTGTATAGTCTCACTGCTATCCGGATACGCTTTTGTCAATGTTCATGAATGGTAAGACTCGTGGTACGATAATCAAGCTTGAAGTCATGCACGTCTGCTTGTGTATTTGCTGGCTTTTGTCTGCCTCTACCTGCTGGCATAATGTGCCAACGTGGGTTCTGCCTTTCATGTGACTGTAACTACTGATGTTCTTGTTTCAATTGCTGTGACGGTGATCTTTTGAACAGTCCCTCCTGGCCCACAGCCAGGCCTTTGATACATTGATGGACCCATAGTCTTGAGAGAAATATAGAGGCCTGAAGAATTACCATTACGATTCCTTATGGCCCCTCACTATAATGATAGTATGATGTACCCCAAAGCCCAATTACATTTGCTAAGCCTCCTAGACTTTGGCCTTCTGACTTTGGCATTCTAAGCTTCAGTATTTCAGAGTTTGTCGCCTTAAGGCCGCGGGATTAGCAGCCACGGAAAAAGTTAGAGTTAGTAGTACTATATGCTTGTTTCTGAGGATGACAGCGTCGATCTCTGCGCAGCGGTGTTCCTCAAGGGCATTATTGAGGCCTGTCTTTCAGCAGCGGGTCTCAGCAACACATTCTTGAAGCCTTTAATGCGTGCGCTGAAGAAACGACCTTCCCATCGACCATAATCAAACACCGAAAATTGACTATACGCCCTGCACGGGGCTAGAATCCACGGAGCTGAGGGATAAGTCTTACCCTGCATCTGTGCGCTCAGGGTGAAAGCACCTCCACTGGCATGGAGTGTCTAAATGCTGTAAAGTCCTGACCAAATTGTTTACGGATAAATCTTTGTGTCTCTATGCTTTTGTTCGCTTACCCGGAACCTTTCTGTAGGGACCAGAACACATGTATATGTAGCTGTGTACTCGAAGAGACCCCAGAACTCATTCTGCTTCTTGAGGCCCCTGTATTGAACTGCCTCGTGCAGGCTTGTCAAGCGAGCTTCAAGCGCACGAATGAGACGGCTGAAACCGTGGTGGATAAGCTCATCGTGGCTGATGACCAGGAACCCTCCCATGGCACGATACAGGTATGCAGAGATCGCGCAAGCACAGGGACTGATATACCCACGCACACATACATATTTTCGTCGCATACATACACACTCATACGTACATAGGTACGTGCGTACATACATGAACGTACACATGTTGACTTGCGAGGTAGTTCTGCAATGCTCCTTTGTTGGTTCCTTTTTTCTTGTGGGGGCATCATGAGGATGTGAAGGCTACTAGTCTAGGCATTTGGACCAGATCCCAGTAACACCTAGTAGGTATTTCTAGATGTGCTGGAGGTCAAACATTGAGTGCAATCTGTTGGATCCTAGCTTCGTAGATCTTATAGCTTCCTCCTCCTCAACTTCTCAAGCCCCAGTTAGATCATGCGACACGCCAAGCTCATGCCCAAAGTTGATTTCAACAGCATGTCACCTTGTTTGAGGCTGCCACAAGAACCCTTCAAAGGAAACCTGTTCCACACGTATGTAGCCCTGTCCAGAGAGAGGTCTCGGAGGACAAGCCCGTAAGTCCTGTACGCTAAACCCTATAAATCTAAACCTTTTTATTCCCAAAGCCCTGTCCCTCAGGGTCTATGTACTCCTATAGTACATACATTGGCCTTAATGGTATTCTGGGCGCAAGTATATACTATATGGGTACATGGACTCTTCGGGTATTTCCCAATGCCCTAAACCCCAAAGACCGACACCCTTTTGCAGAGAGAGGTTTCAGAGGACAAGTTCATCTCGTTCCTGACCACACTGTCGGCGCCCCGAGCAATGTGCGGAGTGCAGAGTTTCGGGTTTGGGGGTTTCGGGTTTACCGCTTTAGTGTTTGGGACCCGATCCCGAATATTCTGTATTTCGAGCACCAAGGGCTTTCAGAGACGTCGCCATTGATGAAGGGCTTATGCCATACCAAGGATAAGAACAATGCTAGGAATTAGATCCATAGGGCTAATGTCTAAAGTGACAAATCGAAATAGTAGAAGACAATGCTAGGAAGCAGACCTAGGAATAATTGCTAAAATGACAAATCGAGAAACGAAGCCCTAAACCCTAAATGTATTGAGAAGCGGAGTAACAAGCACAGGTGATAGAGACTCAGGTGTCGAAAGCCCTTCCTCGAGCCTTTCTTTGGTTCTGAAACTCCGGTTTAGGGTTTAGGGTTATGTATATACATATATATGTGTGTATGTATATATATATATATTGTAACTACGTATTTGTTTTGCTGTTATTATTGTCATCTCGCGTTATAGCATATTTGCACATACACACAAGCACACACTTCCAATCGTTAACACTGGATTTATTGAGTCTTTAGAAGTAAGTTTAGGCCGCAGAGATTGCTTGAAAGCACTTCTGTCCCGCTCAACTGAACTGTCAAGTGCCCCAGTCAAAAGCCGAAACAGTTGAGCCTGGGGTTCGCAAATCCGCCAATAACTGCAACGAGATTTCAGCTTCGTTCCATCGACGCCAACTCTTCAACACACAATCTCGAATCACCCACAACCTACAGGCCGAGAAGTCCACAAGAAGCAGACGTGTTGTTGCTGCAACCTCGAAGAGCCGAAACAAAGCCACCTCATAAGCTCATGTAGGAACCCTGGGCCTATGACCACAAAATAGTAGGCTTCATATATGGAACCCGAATAAAGGCCCAAGGTTTGTTAATCAGGTTCCTACATTATTATAGTACCCTCATAGATCCCTTATAGTAGCCCTGATAGGCCCCTCTAAAGGAACCCCTAGGCCCAAGGTTTCTTGATCAGGTTCCTACATTAACTGCCAGCAGCCAACTCTGGAGCCGAAAGAGTCTTAAGCCCCGAACATGCCACCGCTCCTCGCTAAACCCTAAACCCTAAACCCTAAACCCTACCGGAGACAACTCCTAGCCCTAAGTCCTCCACCCTAAACCCTCTAATATAGGGGCCTGAATACCTTGCCAATACTATTTTGAGGTTCCTTATTGTAATGATAGTATAACGGGCCCCAAAACCCTATTCTAATTATGAAGCCCCTTCTATTACTTAACCTTCAGGCCAGTTGGGGCCCTAAACTCTTGTTGGAATCGGACAGTGCAGCTGGGTGAGAACAAATATCGAAAAGAACCCTAAACAAACCTTTTCAACCCCAACCCCGAAGACCCCAGACAATGCAAAACCCTAAAATCCTAAAGCCCGAAACCCAGATTTGTAAAGGCACAAACACTAAACCCAAAACTCTATGCCCTGAAGCTTAAACCCTTCTAAGCCCTAAACCTTACACCCGTTTAAGCCCTAGCCCCTACACCTTGTTAAACCCTCAACCCCTAAACCCTTTTAAACCCTAAGCCCTTTTTAAACCCTAACCCCTAAACCCTTTTTAAACCCCAAACCTTAAACTCTTCCAAGCCCTCTTAAACCTTAAACCCTTTTAAACCCTAAACGCTTTTAAACCCCAAACCTCTCTTCTTTGCTGGAGGCCCGAGCTCCAGGCTTCTGAGAACGTGCCCATGTACTCCGCTGAGGCCTGGCTCTTTCGATTGGGGGAGGGGGGGTCCTTTAAGGGTCTCTTCGTGGGGTTTGGGATTTATGTTTGAGGGTAGAGGGTTTGGGGTTTGGCATGTTCCGTCGTGAGGGGGGTGGGGGAGCTGTTGAGGGTTTAGACCTTTGGGGTTTTCGGGGGGCACCTTTAATTAGTGTTAAGGGTTCGCTGAGGGGTTAGGGTGTCGCGTTTAAGGTTTAGCGTCAATTGGAGGTTTGGGGGGTTTGCAGTCGCGGGAGGGTTTAGGGTTCAGGGTTCCTGCAAGTGTTGTTTTTGAGAGTTCTGTGAGGAACAGAGTTTTGTGAGCGGTTTGGGGTTTGTAGGGGGTGGTGTTGGCTTCAGGGTTGTCAAGGTTGATGAGTTTGAGGTTTGTGTTGCTGTTGATGGGCTTTAGCTTCTGTCTTTCTTGGAAGAGTCCTCAAGCCTTACTTAAAAACTCAGATGCCCGAAACCCTAAGCCCTAAACCCTAAGCCCTCAGCCCTAAACCCTAAAGCCCAAAAGCCCGCATGAGAGGAGCTAAAGGCAGCCTACCGTGCCTTGCTGCCTCCCCGGAGTGAGACTACGCAGGCCGACACCCTCTTGAGTCAGAGTTTAGAGTTTAGTTTAAGGTTTAGGGTCTACCAAAACACCCAAAGGGCCCTGTAATAGAGCCCGACTGGCCCTGGTAGTTGGGGTATGTTAGAAGGTAGTTGGGGGGGGTCTAGGTAGGGTTAGAGTTGAAAATTTAAAGAGTTTATAGGGCTTAGGGTTTAAGGTTGAGGGTGTAGGGTTTCGAGTTTCGGGTTTCCATCTGTCGGACGTTGGAGCTTGGGTTCAGGGTTCAAGGTGTTGGGTTTAAGAGTTTAGGGTTTAGAGATGTTTAGGGTCTCCTGTTGAGTTTGTATTCACTTGTCATATTCTAGTATAGCTTCTCGTAAGGGCTGGTCAATGGGGCTTATGACCTCCTGAGATGATAGAAAAACGTGTGACCGGGTTCTTGTGGAATTTTTGTTCAGACATATTGGCAATACATGGAGCTTTCTTGGTGTGTGTTCCTTATTAAAATTACGGCAGCTCAAACTAGGTTCCTTCGTGAGATGCGGCTTTAGACACAGGGTTGAGGTTCTAAGGTTTGAGTTTGTGTAGGGTTTGGGTTCAGTTCTTAATTGCGGGTTGGATTTCGGTGAGTCTGTGTAGAGTTTGGGTTCAGTGCTTAATTGCGGGATGGATTGGGGTGTCACGGTTTGCTGTTGAGGAGTTTCGGATTTCGTGCATTTTTGGGGCTTCGGGTCTCGGCAGTCTCGGCCTAAACAAGCAAAACCCCAAGCAGAACCTGCAAAATCAGCCCCTTTTGGGTTGGTTGAAACGACTAAGGCCATGGTGGTATGCCCAGATCCCTTCAAAGGGATCTATGAGGCTTCCTTTAAGGGTTCAAGGGGTCCATAGGGTTTAGGGTTTAGGAGACTCCAATCAATTAAGGAATATTCCGTAATTCATATTGGGGATGCTACTATAATTCAAGGTATTCCTTAATCAGGGGATATTGGAGTCTCTAGGTGCATGCTTTCTTTTTTAAGGCTTCAGGCTGTGATGTTCATGGCGCAAGGTTATGTAGAATCGCATGTACGTTGCTGCGTCTCAATCTTTACGAACATTGTGGTTGGGGCATGGTGCGTTTTGCCGTGCCTGATCGTCGTGTGCGAGAAGTGGGCAAGCTCAGGTGTATGTGCAAACATCGTTGATACTCGCAGCTTATGTGTCAGATCTCGTTGCCGGTTGTGTGTGTTTCCTGCTTGAAGGCACGATGCACTGACAACTGATAATTAATGCCTGGACCAGGGACTTCAACCCGAATCCTGGAGCCCCAACTCCCGACCCATAAACTCTGGACTCTAGACCCTAAAGCACCACACAAACCTGGGCTTCTGACTGTTTTGCAGTTCGAGAAAGCTGTTCCAGTAAAAATCCACGGAACGCCGACACACCCTAAACCCCAAACTCTGCCGTTGTCTGGCCCCCTGGCAGGTTTCCAAAGCCAAGCTTTTGGACACGTTGAAGAAGAGGCGGGTCGTGTTCCTGATTGACAGGACACCTTGTTGCAGGGAGTCTTAGTTTTGAAGGTTGCTAAGAGCTGACAAGGTTTCGCAGGGCGTTCGAATGAGTTTATTATTGGGCCTTAGACGAGTTTATAGGGCTTAGAAGAGTCTGTTGGGTGCAAAAGGGATGTTGTAAGGCTCTCGAGAAGGTTTAGAGGTTTGAGCAGCACGGGGTCTATAATCAGTGTGCAGCGTCATGACTTCAAAAATTGTATTCCCATTGTCTGCGGCCACATACCCCGAGTCCGGATCCTTAGTGCAGCAATCAAAAAATCCCAAACCCTGGAGCAATATAGAGACTCGAATAGTGGGAAACCTCATCCCTTGAGAGTCTTTGTGTATTTATGCGCTGTCTTAGAGACTAAACCCAAAAGGGTTTAGGGTTTTGGGTTTAGGGTTTAGGGTTCCAAAGCCTGTACATTACAGCTCTACGCTCCGGCTGCTGCTCAGGTATGTCTGCGTTCATCCGATCACCATCACGGATAGCCTGGCCAGAAGCTAAGCAAAGCTCAGTTAGGGTACCATGTTTCTGTAATCTATTTGTATAACTATATATATATACACACAAACTTTATTTTTCAAGATAACGCACTACAATACACCGAATTACAATATAATACGACATAACCTGAGAACAGATGACATCATACAACAAGTTGCAACATGTACAATATCATACTTATCAGGGTTAAGACGGTTTTAGGGTTTAGGGTTTCAGAATATAGATATCATTAAAGCGTCAAGGCGGTTAAGAGCTTATCCTTGGTTCTACAAGGTTTGGCCTCCCAAACCTCTTGTCCCACAACCAAACGGAATTCCGGAAGTCTAATTATTCAGGCCCCCATTGTACCAATCATCAGACGTGAACCTTGGAGAAGCGATCCGAAGGTCGCGCGAAACGAACTTGGCTTTGCATGTGTGTTTTTGGCAACTTGAGGGTATTTGCGGTGCACGCTCTCTCGATCTCTCTCGTATTTCCGGGTTGACGGCACAGGCCTTCTTGAGAAAGTTTGAGGCCAGAACGGGACTCTAGCAAGAGCCCTAGAAACCTATGAGCCATAAAATCCCAAAGCCCTAAATCCGGACCATATCTCAAACCGTAGGCCCTATAGACCCTAAACGATAAGCTGGATCTGCTTGACTTGATTCTGGAAGTTGGATGGGGCCCGGAACTCCCCAGCAAAACCCACTTTCTTTCTTGCCTGGTAATACTCTAAAATCTACCCCTGAACCCTAGACCTTAGAAGCTGCCCCCACCCTGTAATGGTGGTATAATAGGAATAAAACAGGGCCCTAATATAATCCTATATAATCCTTATAGTCACTATTACAGGGTGGGGGCCCCTTCTAACCTAAACCCTAAATGCGACCCCGGGCATCCTATAGACCCAGAGTCTCCCAGAGTTTGGGGTTCAGCTGACCGAATGTAAAAAAACCGAAAATAGGGGACCATTATTTTGGGGTCCTTATAATAAAGATCCTATGATTTAGGGTATTATATTAGGGTCCCCTATTTTGGGAAACTCCCATGTCCTATAATCCATCACCAAACTCGGTTCTTCCAGAATCAGGAAACCATATTTGCTATAGATCCATTTTATGGTAACTTAAGTATCCCTTGACAAGAACCCAGCAAACTCGAAGCTGCAGAGCCCTAGCTAAGCTCAATGCTGAAACCCTAGTCGCCCTATTCCCTATAGCTGGTCTAGGGTTTAGGGTGTGGGCTTTAGAGCTATGGGTTTAGGGGTTTTAGGGCTAGGGGTTTGCAGCCCAATGTATTCCTCACGGTGCATAGGCTCTGATCTTTTATCCGGGTGAGGCCGTCAAGGGCGGCAAGACGGTGCGACGCGTTGCCGTGAACGAGGCTACTGCGGATTTCGAATTTACGACTCCTAAATCCAAAATTTGCAGGCCGCACAATGCTCAGTAGGGTGTAGTTAATAGCCCAAATAACCCATAACAGGAATCCTAAATGGAGCCCTTCTGGTAGACAGTATCAATCATAGTCAGCACTACAACGGTATACTCATAACTTATGACCTGTTTGTATACATCCTTAAAGGTTTGAGGCTGGAATGTGCATTCATTAGGGTTTCCCGATTGTTTTCGGTGCCTAAGCGTCGATGCTACAAAGGAGCTGGAAGATCTTTGCAACCTTAGAAACCCTAGAATCCCTAAACCCTAAACCCTAAACCCTAAACCCAACACAGACTGAACGTCTATTCCTTATGTAAGCGGCATTGGGCTCGCTGGGGACCCAGCAGGTTGACAGACAGGGGATTTAATAGGGTTTATACGGGTTTCTGCACTGTAAGGGCTTGATCAGGCTATGAAGCCCCAGCTACATAACCTTAAAGGTCCGTGAGCCCTAAGGGTTCCTTTTGCTGTTCTGTTGCAGGGTTTAGGGTTCAGGGGTTCAGGGTTCCTTTGCCGGGTTTTACACGTAGTCTGCATCGTAATTAGTTCCTTTTTTGTCTTTAGCCTAAAGCTTATACATTGAGGATCCCAGTATGCAACACCGAAAAGCAACTACTACGAATGCTATACCCTAAGGGTCCATGCAATCATATAGTACATACTTGGGCCTTGAAGTACATCAACAGAGACTACATTAAGGCCAACGTATGTACTAGAGGAGTACATGGACCCTTAGGGATAGGTACTGGGCTTTAGGGGTGGGGAGCCTCATAGCTGATGGGACCCGAGCTTCGAGAAGCCCAAGTCCTACATGGACCTTAGAAGGCCTACCGACTTGTTAAAAAGGATGTACATACATAAGGACTTCATAAAAACGAACACAAGACATGTAAGTTTCTGGAGATCTTGAAAACAAAGTCCTAAACCCTATAAAAGCTGGAATCTCAAATGCTACTTCCAGGCTACTTCCAGGTCCTTCACCCTGAGACATGTATGTCTTAAGCACAAAAAGCCATGAACCCCATCTCTGGTCGCTGTACATATAGGTGGTTGTCAAAATTAGGGTCCCTTTTTGGAACCCCATTATAATACGGCACCTATTATTCAGGGTACCCAAAAAAGGGACCTTATCTTTGACAACTACCCATGTATGTCTTAAGCCCAAAGAGCCATGAACCCCATCTCTGGTCGATGTACATATACCTCGCACGACGAGGCCCTGGAAGCCTTGGCAGATCCCGTGGAGGAGTTTCTGGGCTTCAGGGCACCCTACTTGGAGGGGCAGGGGACTTAGTAAGTAGGTTATAAGTAGGGTTATATTTGGGGTAACTCCGTTTAGGGTACTTATGACTCTACTTATAACTTACTTACTAGGTCCCCTGCCCGTCCAAGTAGGTTCCAGTTGAGAGGCTTGATGGAAACACCTATTGAGCGGTACCCTTTCTTGATACTGGTGACAACGTATTGTTATCCTTGCACTTCTTCTTACTACTACCGATAATCATTGATATTTGATACGTTTTTTGTTTACTGCGATTTGGGTTGCTATTAAGAAGTTTTGTGCGGCGAGTAGGATTTGTTCAGGGTTTAGGGTTTATGGGTGAAGGGTTTGTGTAAGGACGTTAGCTATTGTACAAATTTGAGGTGTCTTAGTCGGATACTACTACTAGCAGAAACGCTAGTTCGGATAATTCTCCCTTTGGTGTCGCCTGAATAGTCAGTCTGTTCTTTAACCTTCTACGTAACGTTTTGTCGCCGCGTAGTGGGGTCACGACATCCATCATTCAGCCTGCTACATGTACACCCCCCACTGTCACTAGGTGTCCCCCACCCTAAACCCTCATAAACCCTAAACGCCAAAACACCAAGACCCCACCCTCACTTGACGTCCCCCACCGTCAGCATTGATTTCAAGCCTATCCGAGTCGACCCAAAGCATGCTTCCTAAGTACCTTGGGTTTTCGCCGCGAAAAAGAGTGCAGTTCTTTGAAGGACCGGTGTGCATGTGATTGAAGATGCCCTATCAAATGTATTTGTCTGTCTGTGTTTGAAAGTGCTGCCCGTTAGGACTTAAGGCTTGGGCCCAACCCCACTCTCTGGCATGTGGGGTTTGGGATGAATGTGCACGGGGATGCAACGTTGCATGCAGGACACGGCCTCCGGGCTGCAAAGGGTTCGGGTGAAAGCGGAGAAGGACTGACTGACAGGCTTAGCATTTACTATTTAGGATCTAGGATCTGGGACTGGGGGTTTATAGGGGTTTCCATTTGCTGTTTAAGATTTCGGGTTTGGGGGCGAAGTAGGGTCATCTGTTCAGACAGGCTTGCAAAAGGCTGTGCTGAAGCTATGTGGAGATCCTCTACTTCTGAGCCTGTTAGAACCACAGGTTCATACGTCCTGAAGGCCATATTTCCTAAACCTAAGCGGCCCTGGGTTGCTAAGGGCCATAATTAAGCCTGTGCCGGCAGTTTCCATACCCGAACCCCTCAAATCTTGAAACCCTCTTACAGGACCCTTGTGTAGAAGGGGCTAAAGGAACCCTTTGAGGGGAACCTCAGACTCTGAGCCCTACTTGGAAGGGCAGGGGACTTAGTAAGTAGGTTATAAGTAGACGTATAAGTACCCTAAATGGAGTTACCCCAATTATAACCCTACTTATAACCTACTTACTAAATCCCCTGCCCTTCCAAGTAAGGCCCAATCTTGAACTCTGAATCCTAAAGCCTAGTTGCTTAACGACCACAATCATCTTCCCACGGCCCAAGCTGCTTGCAAAGATTACGTACAGCGGTTTCGGGTTAAGGGCCCAGAGGGACTAAGGCCAGCAAAGCCTATCGTGTGTAGTGACGTTCCTTATGATTTGGCAAGGTAACCGCAACGAGCAGAAACTCCACATTTCCAACTAACAAAACTGCAGTGCTAACCTCAAGTAGCCGATTGATTGGTACTTTCGTCCAAAAGCATATTCACAGCACAATATCCCAGTCCAAGTGTTTAGGCTTGTGATTGGAATGCCAGAAAGCATATCGCCCTAAACCTTAAACTCTATTAAACCCTATACTGTACCCTAAACCCTAAACCCTAAAAACACTTAACAAATTGATTCAAACCATGTCAGTCTGCCAGTACGCACGGCCCTGAGGTCAGCTGCAAGGCAGGCCTGAGACTTCGGGGTTAAACGATAGACCCACGACCCACATTCCGAGCACGAAAGTTTATCCTTCGCCAAACGTCCATAGGTTTGTATGGTTAATCCCTACCCTTTGTTGGGGTACCTAGTTTTATGGTTACGATCTCTGATACAGAGAAGTAGGCACCCTATAGAAGGAGGCTTAGTATGCCGCCATAATGTTAACCTCCAGGTTTTCCAATCTGAGCCCTTGACGTCCCAGGACGCCCGCGAGGGCTTTGTCACGCTTCAGACCATCAACGGTGAGATTCCCAGCCGCCGAGAGGGCTGAAGGGTGTTGGGTTTACCATAATGATATTTATGTTATATCAGACTGCTGTATAGCCCCATAAAAAACATGAAAAATCACTGAGGCCCCCTATGTTATGCATTGCCTATAGGGTTATTTCGATGGTCCAGGGGTTCAGGGTTTCGTGTTTACTGGCTTAGATGCTACAATGTGTCAAGTACCGCTGCACAATTGCGCACAGGACCCACGAGATCGGGGAAGACTACAGCACATCCCATGAAAGTCAAGGAAAACCACAAACAAGCGACTGCCCCTCTTACCTTCCATGACCTCTGTACCCTCCTTAATCAAGGAATAGACCTTAAGATACGCGGCCCTACAATTCCGCTTGGCTGTAATCGTATATATTCCCTAACTCAGTATACTCCCGCCCGTGCCTGCACACCGGGTTTGTGAGGACGAGAGACAGATAGCTACCCCCCATATCGATGGAGAACGCGACAGTTGGAATGCAGATTGCAGTCCTTTAAGGAACCTGCTGTTTGGTGTTCCATGTTACGCAGGTTGATTTTATTGAGGGTTTCATAAAATCTCTGCGGCTTCAGCCCCAAACCCTAAACTGTAGACCTAAGCCCAAACCCTCAGCTCCTTACATCCTTGGAGTCCCAAGCCTAACCCCCGTATATCCGAATCCCCACCTTCTAAACTTAAACCCGAAACTGAAACCTTAAACCCTTAAACCCTAAGTCTTAAACCCTTCATCCCGAAACCGTGAATCCTGAGCCTAACTTCTTTATCCGAAAGCCGCCAGGCACAACCTTTGCGCAGCCCTTCTCGTCTCACCAGGCCTCGCCCCAAGCTGCGGTTCTAGTCTGACTGGGGGTTAGCGTTTAGGGCCCCGGGTTTTGGGTTTGTGGGTTGAGGGCTTAGACAAAACGCATACCGGGAAGTGTAATATAAATGCGTGAAGAATTACGACTACTGTTCCTTAGGCAGCCCGGGCCTTAGTTTAGCTGTATAGTACAACAAAACCCGCAACACGATTCTAATTTCTCAAAGCCCCACATGAAGCATGACTGATACTGTAGCCCAGCAGCCCCCTACAACCTAAAACTCCCTCACCCGTAAGCCGTAAGCCCCATGCAGAAGCTCAGCAGACGCCCAGCGCGAGTCCCAAGCCCCAAAACCCTAGAGAACCTGCATAGACTACTATTTGCTTAAGAAACCCCCAAAAAATAAAAATAATAATCCCTATATTACCACCATAAGGAATATATTTTTTATTTTTTGGGGGGTTCTTAAGCAAATAGTAGTAGAGCCCTCACAAATCCAACACAACACCCAGTAACACCCTTGTAGAAGGATTGCAGATTAACCTCTCAACAAGAACCGACCTGGTGGTGACCCTGAACTCACACTTTGGCCGACTATAACCCTCAACCCCTAAGCCCTCAACCCCATTAAACCCTAATCCCTAAACCCTAAACCCCATTAAACCCCAACCCCTAAACCCTAAACCCCTAAACCCTGAGCCCAACTCAGACTGACCGAGGTTTTGACACTCAGAGTTTCGTCTTCCATTGACGAGATGAACGAGGCTGCTCCCAAGAGACTCCAATATCCCTTAAGTAAGGAATATTCCTTAAATTATTTTAGGATCCCTAATATGATTTAAGGAATAATCCTTAACTAAGGAATATTCCTTAATTAAGGGATATTCCTTAATTCAGGGATATTCTTTAGTTAAGGGATACTGGGGTCTCTGGGGATTTGTAGAAGCTCAAGCTCGAACCAATAAGTCCCAGGAGACGGGAGACCCTTTCGCAGATTCCTGGGCTACGGGTGCAAACTTGGAAGGGCAGGGGACATAGTAAGGGCTCTTAAAGGGCTCCTTAAAGGGATCTATAGGGTTCCTTAAAGGGGTCTATGGGGTTTAGGGTTTAGGGTCTACTTGGAGGGGCAGCGGTAGATCCCTTAGAAAGGCCTCTGAATCATAAGCCCTCACTCCCAAGCCTGAGAAGAACACTTAAAGAGACCCTACAGATCTCTTGTAGAAAAACTTAGGCTTTACCAGGTTTTTCTAAAAAAACCTAGTAGATACAGATCTCTTGTAGAAGCCTTGTAGATCCCTGAAAGCCGCACCGAGTCTGCTCTTGGAGGCGCTGGCGCAAACAGCCAGGCTACTGGACCTGAAGATGCAGGCATCCGCAACAGCCTTGTCGTTTCTCATGGTCCCCCCAAAAGAATAAACAGACCGGCTAGTAGACCTTCGTAAATAATTCCTACTAAGGGATATAGGTATAGGGCTCTGTCTATTGTTTCTAAAAGGACAAGGGTGATCCGCAATCTGGGGCTCTTTGAAAGTTCTTTGGCTTAGGGCAATTTAGGATTTACCTGGTAGTAGAGTAGGTAACCTTGACCGTTTTTGGGGTGACTATATTCCCTAGATAGTCCCAGGATGCTGGACAAGTAGGTTTAGTTTAGGGCTTGAAGGATCTTTTGGGTTTGGAGTAGCCCTTTGTAGAACCCCTATACATCCCTTTAAGGAACCCTTGAAGGACCCCAAAATAAGGTACCCCTAATTTCGGAAACTCCCATGTCTGGCTCCGACTTGAGAACCCTCGCCCAGCTACTTGGAAGGGCAGGGGACTTAGTAAGTAGGAAAAAGTAGGGACATAATTGGGGTAACTTCATTTAGGGTACTTGTAACTCTACTTTTAACCTACTTACTAAGTCCCCTGCCCTTCCAAGTATGGTTTAGATCTTCTGGGTTTTGAGTTCATGCGTCAGGCATCCGGGGGGCTCTTAGCACGTATATGCTTCAGGGTTTAGGGCCCTAAACCCTAAACCCTAAACCCTAAACCCCTAAACCCTAAACCCTAAACCCCTAAACCCCAAACCCCTAAACCCTAAACCCTTTTTGGACTTTAAGGTTTGGGCTTCAGGCTCTTGGCATGTATATGCTTCAGACTCAAGGTTCAGGGCTTATGTTAGGGTTTAGGGTTTTGAATTTAAGGTTTGGGCTTCAGGGGTTCCGAAACAGCATCCTGAATCAGGCTGGGAGGTTTACGTGGGGTATTTTTGTTATCGGCATTGTACGGACTGCATGCGGTGTTGTAGGTTTGTTTTAGGGCTGAGGGTCATCTGGATCTCTCTTTGCAGGGTCTCCTCGATGGTTCCATGAGCGTTCCAAAGACGAGTCCTAGAAGGGGTGACATCTGGCATTCTATGCTTCAGGGCTTGCAGAGGCTAAGCTCTAAACTTACTTGGACCCCAAATAACCTACTTTTTAAGGGTTCCTTCTTATGATTGCTGCTTATAACAAATCCTTGGAAAGGTACGTCATTTGGGGTGCAGGTAACCCCTAGACACAGTTTTTGGCTTGGAGGTTTCAGGGCTCAGGTCACGCGAAATAAAACATAGGAGGCCCTAGATCCTAAGCCATAGACCCCTAAACCTAAAACTTTAAGCCATAGGCCCTAGTTGAGAGGGTTGGGTCTAACATGTGTAAAAAACTTTAAAACCTAAGCTATAAACCCTAAACCCTAAACACTGCAGCCTACATCTGACGAACTTGCAACACATTCCCAACTCTCCGCTCCCCAAAGTCGCAATTCTGAACAAGATGAATCCCATGCCCTGCGCCCCAAAACTGCGCAAAAAAGAACCTAAACCGCGAATCCCTGCGTAAGCCCTATTGCAAAAAGGTTCCCCCAAGCCGAACACCTTCACAAACAACAGCACTACGAACACACAGCGACGACACGTAGGTAGGCAGGCAACCACGCAGGCAGTCAGGCAGACGGGCAGACAGGCAAGCAGGAAGACAGACGGGCAGGCAGGCAGACACGTACACACCCACACGCATACACACACACACACACACACACACATGACACACACACACACACACACACACACGCATGACACACACACACACACACATGACACACACACACACATGACACACACACACACACACCCACACACACACACACAGACACACACAGACACACACACAAAGACACACACAGACAGACACACACACACACACACTCGCACACACACACACACAGACACACACACACACACACACACACACACACGCACACACACACACACGCGCGCGCGCGCATCCCCCCGACGTGGCCAGGCAACCCGAAATGCAGGCCCTGCCCTCGCTGACCTGAAGGTCCCCCGCCTGCTCTCCTAGGCGTGTATAAGGGGTTTAGTTTCAAGGTTTAGGGGTTTGCAAGAATTTGCTGTTAGGGTTGCAGGGCTTCACTATGGCTTCTACACGGGGGTTTTGCGAGGAATGTTTGAGGGGTTTGGAAAGGGTTTTAATGGGTCGTTTACAGGTCTGGATGCCTTTTAAAGGTCCTTTCAGTGCTGCTGGTTGTTTGTATTAGTAGAGCTTTTGTAGAGTCCTTATGAATATAGAGTCCTGATACATAAATGGAGTCCCAATACAGGCGCCATAGAGCCCTTAGACAAACTGCCCCCACTTGGAGTCTTCATGGTGCGGCAAGTGTTATATGTTCAGAAGAGGCTGGTGGTACCCGGGGGGGGGGGGGGCACACATTTTGAGAAACGCTTAGAGTTTCGGATTTTAGAGCACATGTTTTGGTACTTTTTCCTGGTTTGTCCGGTATTCCGACCTCGAAGCCCCCAAAACTTCTGAAAATTGGCGAAGCCCACAGCCCTAAGCTCTCTCTCCCCTAAGCCGTACCTGGAAATCAAAAGTATGTAGAATGGACGCCTTTGATAGGCGCCTGGCCATTATGTTGCCTCCTTGTGGTGGTTTAGGCCTAAACCCTAAATCCAAAGAGTTCTGGCTTAACCCTGAACCCTAAAAGTTTCTTGATCCCTTTAGCCTTAAGCCGTAAACCCTAATACTAAGAGTTCTACCTAAACCCTAAGCCCTAAACCCTAAACGTTTCTCGATCCCGATGTCAGGATCAGGTGGGTCAACTGAGAGGTCGGATGGCTACCGCCTTGAGCTTGGATGGGCATTCATAGGCCCTTAGGGTTTCGAATTCTAGGCTTTAGGGTTTAGGATTCTAAGGTTTAGATTTTTGGGTTTAGGATTCTAGGGTTTCAGGGTGTTCTGGGATTCTTGCAGGGTTTAGGGTTTAGGGATTCTTATAAGATTACAGGGTGTTCAGGGATTCTACGGTTTATGGTTTAGGGTTGTAAGTTACAGGATTATGGGGTTGCATTTATGCGGGCCCTCGCAGGGTTTTCAGGGAGTCTTATAGGGTTATAGGATTCTCTGGTAGGTTCTCATGCGATTCTTGGCTTTCACAGGGCTCTTTCGAAAGGTTGTCAGGGGGTCTTATAGGGTCATGGAATTCTGTGCTAGGTTTGCCTGGGAGTCTTACAGGCCGTCTACAAGCCTCAAACTTGTAGGATTTTCGATTGTTCCTATAGCGTTAACTATGGGGCTTCTATAGGTTTTTCTGACAGACCTTAACGGGGCTCTGAAAGGGCATATTGATTATAGTGTTCTTCTGCGGTTTGTTAACTTTCTTATTAGGGAATCTTGATAGGTGTTGTGCAGTGCTTTCTTATTGTTTTTGGGTTTGAGGGTTTCGTGAAGTACGATTTTGGTTCAGGGTCCGAGAGTTTGGGGTTGTGTGGGTGTTGCGCACCAAGGTTGCGAGTTTAGGATCTAATTGTTTGTGGTTTGGCAGTTCACAGTTGAGAGATTGACTTTGAGGCCTTTAATGTAGGGGCCTAAATGAGCACCAATCTTTTGTTAGGGCTTCTTATTATACTTACAGTATGACATACCACCAAACCCTATGTCCCGAAACCTCAACCCAAAGCTTAGAGCAATCTCTGAGACGTTGGAATGTTACCGGTTGATGCTCGATGTTGTTGGCTGCTGCCTCACGCTATGCCCTAAACCCTAATCCCCAATCCCGAGGGTTTCCAAAACCCCAAACCCTAACTCTAAACCTTAAACCCTAAACCCCCAAGCCCCAAACCCAAAGCCCGAGGTGCAGGTGAGCCTCAATACCATGAAGACTACCCGGCCTGTATTTCCAGGGTGTAGGGGTTAGGGTTTCGGGGTTTGGGGTTTGGGGGTTTAGGAGTTTAGGGTTTAGGGGTTTTGGGTTTAGGGGTTCAGTCAAGGTTGCCGGTGCCAGATCCTTTGAAGCACTTGTCATTTTGGTTTGCTTGCTTCCTATCTACTGCTGGGGCCCATTGGTACTTGGACCCTTGGCCTTGTTTTGCGATGCTGTGCTGTCTTCTATACCGTGTCGATGGTTTTACCAAAGAGACAAGCCTGCAGTTAGAAATTTCGATAGCTAAGCTGAGGCGTAAACCTAGTTTACCAGCTGCCGTTTAATCTTTAGACTCTGGAGTTGTACTGTGCCATGTTTGTGTGCTTTCGGAAAGGTAATGCACAGACTTGAATCTGAAGATATTGGGTATTCAGGACCAACGGGCTCTTCACCATGTTCCTACGGTGTCACGATCTGGCTTACACTACCATAAGCCAGGTTTTGCAGGTTCTTTTTATACACCCTAATACGAATGTTTAGGGGCCCTACAAGAATCTAGGTTCCGGTAGGTGAAGGTAGCCAGTCACTGCCGGTATAATCCCCACCATGCGCGAGCGAAGGATGACTCGAGTGCCCGACCCAGGAAGGTTTCTGTCGGGGGAGGGGTTTAGGGTTTAGGGTTTACACACGTCTTCCATTAAGTGTTGGCGCTACTTTCTCGAGAATAGCAAACTCTCCGCTTACCAGCCACAGTCATAGTAAGTCGTTGTTGACATGAAGCGCATTAAAACACAAACCTCGAATCTCATTCAGGTCATAAGCCGTGCCTCAAATTCCTTAACCCCCAAACCGCCAAAACCCCAGGCCATTGCACATTCAAAGAATTGTCCTCAGCCCGTGCCCTAAATCCAAACCTTAAACTTCCAAACCCTAAACCCAAGACCCAAGTGCCCTTTTCCAGGACCCTTAACCCGCAAAGTCTGAACCCCAAACCAAACCTTTCAAACCCCAAACCTAAACCCCAAACCCCCTAAACCCTAAACCTCCTAAAGCCCTAAACCTCCTAAACCCCTAAACCCTTTAAACCCCTGAATCCTAAACCCCAGAACGCAAACTCCCTCCTTCCAGGAAGAAGCTCTCCGAGACGAAGAGGCTAATACAAGGCTTTGAGCAGGCGGAGAGCATGCGAAAGCAGGAGGCCAGAAGGGCTTTGGTGTGATGGGTTTAGGGGGTTGGGTTTGGGGGATTTGGGTGGAGTTTGGGAGGGGTTTAGGGCTTGAGGGTTTTAGGCTTCAGGGCTTTAGGATTTTGGATTTAGGGTTTAGGGGTTTAGGCATTTAGGGGTTTAGGGTCTAGGGTTCTCGGTTCCGTTTTGGATGCAAGTGAACCCGACGAAGGGTTTCGGGTTCATGCTCAGTCTAAACCCCAGACGTCTCATCCTCAATCTTCAACTCTCGACTCTGAGTCCGAAACCCTCAACCCTAAACCCCTAAATCCCTAAACCCTAAACCCCTAAACCATAAACGCTTAACCCCTAAACCCTTAAACCCCTAAACCCTAAACCCCTAAACCCCTAAACCCTAAACCCCTAAACCCTAAACCCTAACCGAGCCTTGTAGTACAAAATGTGGAGAAGTTTGGTGGTTGCGTTCAGGGCTTGTTCCCTAAAGTTCTAGTGTTATGAGGACTGTTGGGTTCACGGTTTCTGGGGGCGAAGGGGTTCAGGGTTCTACAAGACAGAGGCAGAGGCGTTCTATTTGGTACTGTAGGAGTTGCAGAACGGATTTTATTGGTTTCGGGTTTAGAATGGTTTAGGCATTATAGAGTTTCGGCATTTGGAGTTTGGGAGTGTAAGTTGGGGTTTGTAGGGCTGAGGATCTTAGGGCTTTGAGTTTTGTTTGTCACATGTCGATCGGCTTCGTGCGTGCGCATGGAAGACAAGATAGCTTCTATATGGGGGTGGGGGTACTTACCCCAATGATTCTGATAGTGACGTATACGGTTTTCTCCCTGGTTACTTCAAAGCCCAGACTTACAGTTGAAGCCAGAAAGTTGGAACATCATTATCCTCGTGATGTTAAGAAACGTATACAGACTCCCAGCATGCATCATCCTCTGCTTCTATGTTCCCACTTTCTAGGGCTCACTACACCCTACTTGGAAGGGCAGGGACTTAGTAAGTAGGTTAGAAGTAGAGTTATAAGTACCCTAAATGGAGTTACCCTAATGATAATCCTACTTATAACCTACTTACTAAGTCCCCTGCCCTTCCAAGTAGACCCTAAACCCTGAACCCCATAGATCCCGTTTAAGGAACCCTATAGATCCCTTTAAGGAGCCCTTTAAGAGCCCTTACTAAGTCCCCTGCCCCTCCAAGTAAGCAGAAGGATCAACTTTGCAGGCCCTCGATCGCCATGAAGCCGAGAAGATGACCTCTCGCGCAAAGGCGAGCTCTTTTTCGCCAAAGGCTTCCAAGTACCTCTATGGGAGTTTTCGAAAATTACAGGGGGTGGTACGTGATTTTGGGGTCCGTATAATCAGGATCCTACCATGTAATTTATTAGGGTACTACAGTAGGGGCCCCTATTTTGGGAAACTCCCATACAGCAGAATGTAGGGTTTCTATAGTAGGAACGACTGCTATGATTTCGGAAAGTATCCCCCACCACAGTACCTGGAACCCATTGGGGTTTTAGGGTTTATGCTTGAGTTTCAACAATTACGGTTTAGCGTCGAGGGTTTATAAGTTTGAGGCTGGAGTTTCTGCCTTTCGGTGCTTAGGGTTCGTAAGATTTAGGTTGGGGTTTAGGGTTTAGTTAAGAGTTTTAGATTGGGGTGGCGTGCAGGCTTTAAGGCTTATAGATTTGGGCGGTTGACAGGCTTCAGGATTTAGGGTTTGATTTTCCCGGAACCCCGAACCCTCAACCCACCAAACCCTACACCACAAAGCCTCCAAAGCCCCCAACCCCAAACCCTCACAGTTTGCCTCGTAGTACGGTTGACATGGTTTTGCTTCGGGTTCCCCGCCGCCCGAGATTTAATTAGTGTTTACCAGATGATTCTGAATTCTGACGTTTGGGGCTTGCTAGATGATTCTGAATTCTGATGGTGATGGTGGCGGTCATGTTGACGGTGGCGATGGAATTCGAGCGGCCATGGTGATGGTGATATTGCATGACATGTGAGGTTCTAAACACCCGAGACTTTCAACACCAACCTTCAAGTTGATACGGGAGCTTCCGAACACAGGGCTACCTGATTCTGGGGTCCTTATAATAAGGGCCCTGGTATTGATGGTACCATAGTTGGGCGCCCCCCCATTTTCGGAAACTCCCATACTCAAAAGCCTCACCCCTAGTCCCTAGGTCCTTAACCCTGAAGCTCCACTCACTCTCTAAGCTTCACAACCCACAAGCTCCGAACCCTAAACCCGACACCCTCAACCCCCCACACCCCCCCCCTAGCCCCAAACCAGGCCTCCTAGCACTACCCATTTCGCCGTTTTGGCATGTCTGCTTTGTCGTACCTGTTACCATCTATTGCCCAAAAATTCACCTTCGGGGTTCCGTTCTCTGGTTTCTCTAGAAACTTCCGTGAAAAGAGGCAGGGTTTGTTTATACACCTCCCTTACAACGGCAAGCAAGCACCTGCGCCAAGCCCTCAACCCTAGACCCTAAGCCTGCCGCCTACACTCGCCCTAAGCCCAAACCCCTAAACCCTAAACCCCTTGCACCAGGACCCCCAAGGGCCCTTTCATAGAGCCATAGTGGCCCTTAATAGTGGGTATTTGGGTTGTGTTACGGTTGATGATATGAATCCTGCATGACCCATACTAAGGAATATACAATAATTCCCATAGTTTTTAGGGTCCTTAGGGTAATGCAGGATTTTTATGATCAACCGTAGAAGGTAGATGGGGGCTTCCAGGCAAAAGCAGGCTCTTTGCCCTCCCCTCTGGGCCCAGGCTCTCATGGACAAAGTCCGGCCGAAGCTTGAGGAGGTTCCCTTGGGTTCAAGGTTTAGGGTCGTTTAGGGTTTAGGGTTTAGGGTCGTTTTGGCGTTTCGGACTCGGGCTGCCGGCTGTGTAATTATAGGCTCTTTGGTGTTTTGTTTTCAAAGTGTACAGAGTTTGATGAGGCTTTAGCGTTGCTTATTCAGTTAAAAAGGCGAAATCTTAGTTGAACATGGGTACCCTCCTGATTCAGTCCTGGACCTTAGACCCTCGACCCTGGACTCAAAACTGCAAGCCCGAAGCCTAGGTAAAGGGTTTAGGGTTTTGGCTTGAATCACTTGATTCCGAGACCTTAAACCCCTAAACCCTGAATCCTAAACCCCTTCCCCCCATGCCCAAGCCGCACATTTCTTTTCTCTACATGCTAAGGGTTCATGTACCCAAATAGTCTGTACTGTGGCCCCCAAGTACTTAGAGAGAGACTACTTTAAGACCAGTGAACATACCATATGTTACATGGAGCCGTATTCCCTCAACACCAAAAGTACCTCTAGAGAATCTTAGAGAACCCTCACGGTACCCTTAAGGGAGCCTTTCAGGGAACATGGGCCCTAAGGGACAGTGGCCAGACATCCTCGGCACACTTGGAAGGGCAGGGGACTTAGTAAGTAGGTTATAAGTAGGGTTATAATTGGGGTAACTCCATTTAGGGTACTTATAACTCTACTTATAACCTACTTACTAAGTCCCCGGCCCTTCCAAGCAGGTGATTCCTCAGGCGGAAGCCTTGTTGGAAGCTGGCATCACCAGCGAAACAGCCGAGGCCAAGGATGGTCGTGGGAGGATGTGTGTTGTTGGTTTAGGGGTTTAGGTTTTAGGGTTTAGGGCCCAGGGTTTAGGGAGGATTTGTTTTTCTGTGGTTTAGGTCTTAGAATACTTTGTTTTGGATCTATTACTATTCTGGGATTCTGTATAGGGGTTGGGTGAGTGGAGCGGCTGTACTCATCCTCTCGCACGCCAATACCCAGAACCACAACATTCTAAACCTGAAACGATGATTTCTGCCGTCAGGATCCCGCACGTACCTGGAGTGAGAGTTCACGGCTTCGGGGGTCATAAGCCCTGTTTGGTTTAAGGGCCCTGCATTCGGATTCTATAAGCTCGTGTATTTTAAGCCGACAAATGAGGGTTGCGGGTTCTTTAAGTTCGGAGGTTTCCGGCGCCAACGACTCCAAGACACCTGAGTTGACAACTCCTTGAATCAGATTCAGGATCCCTTTATTCATAGGCAGATTCCTTGTTAAAGAGGCTTTCTGAGTCTTTGGGAGAAGTGCCTGGCTCCGAACCCCAAAATGGCTCAATGCATCCAGGCTTTGATCAGCTCCGAGAAGGCGATGCAAGAGCTCTACGAGGCACCTGAAAGCCTAAGCCCTAAACCCCAAATCCTACAGCCTAACCCTCCAAGCCCTAAACCCTAAGCCCCTAAACCCGTTAAACCCTAAACCCCTAAACCCCTAAACCCTAAAGCCTGAACCCCTAATCCCTAAACCCTTGAAACCCCTAAACCCTAAGCCCCTAAAGCCCATGAAACCCCCATTAAACCGCTGACCCTAAAGCCTGAACCCCCAGGACCCCTAAGCCCTAAACCCCTAAGCCCCTAACCCATAAACCCCTTAAACCCTAAACCCTAAACTCCTAAGCCCCTAACCCCTAAAACCCTAAACCCCTAAAGCCCTAAACCCTAAAGCCTGAACCCCTAATCCCTAAACCCTTGAAACCCCTAAACCCTAAGCCCCTAAAGCCCCTAAAGCCCATGAAACCCCCCATTAAACCACCCTAAACCCTAAACCCCTAAGCCCCTAAACGCCTGAACCCCTAAAGCCCATGAAACCCCCATTAAACCACCCTAAACCCTAAAGCCTGAACCCAGGACCCTCAACGCCGGAGGGTTCAGGGCCGGTCCTCCACGGAGTTTCAAGTTCTGAAGTTGTGAGACATTCTTCAGGATGTTATAGCAAAAGCCAGAAAGTTGGAATATGGTTTCAGGGTAGGATACCTTATAATTTACCATAGAGGGTTTAGGATATTCATATTCCAACTTTTCAGGCTGGCCATTGATCTTGGAGGAGCTAAGGAACCAGTTATGATGATAATCCCTACTAAATAAGGAGCTAAAGAGCCAAGGGAACCCCAGAACCATTGGTTAGTTCTTCAGGATGTTATAGCAAAAGCCAGAAAGTTGGAATATGATTATCCTAAACCATTTATGGTAGATTAATAGGGTATCCTACCCTGAAACCATATTCCAACTTTCTGGAGTTCCCTTTAATGCTTTCGGCTTACCTGCCGATAGTTCGGCACAGGCGATCGTCGACATGCGGAATCAGCTGGCGAAGGAGAGCTCGCAGAGTGACAGCCCCACGCCATGTTGGGGCTTGGGGGTTGTGGAGTTGAGGAATAAAAGGCTTAGGGAAAAGGGGTTTGGGTGTAGGGTTTGGGGTTTAATGTAGAGTTGAGGGTTTGATCCAAATAATCTGTTTTGCCAGAATTCCTTGAAATCTCGGGTTTGTTCTACATACCCTTCTCTGTCAACATGTTCTGCAAATCTCTTTACAAGTATGTAAAACTACGCCCCTGATACAAAAGCCCTACACCCCTGATACAAATCGTAACACCCAAAACCTGGGTCAAGACTTCTGGTGACACCTGAGCCCCAGTAGCCGCGATCAGTTGAGGGCTTAGAGCCGTCTAGGGGTTTTAAGGTTTAGCAGTTTGAGGGTTTAGGGTTTAGGTACTGGAAGCTGCTCAACCCAATATATACCGCGGGCAGTGAACTGTTTGATTTCAGCACACCTCCACAGAGTGAAGGAACCCGAAAACAGACCCCAAATAGTAGAATCCTTATCAAAAGAGTTTCCACACAGGGAGTTGGTTGAGGGTTTAGGTTTCCCTAAGCCCCAAAACCCTCGGCGGTTTAGGGTTTGGGGTTTAGGGAACTTCCAATCTGCAGGACAAGCAGGCCGTCCGGTATGTGCGGCAAGGTCCTTTGCTCCAGGCGCGCCATAGTTGACATGGGCTACTCGACACAGCAGCCGAAGCAATTTGAATGGGCTCATCTAGGGCATGTATACCTACCTCTATGTATGCAAATCTGTATGTATCTACGTGTATGAATATGTATATGTAAAAGTACATTTGTTTAAAGTATCAATGTATGTGTTCATGAATGCCATGCTACAAGTAGCTCCTGATCATGTATGGGTTGTACTAGCCGCAACTGGTCCCTTCGAGGCCTCCTACATGAGGGCTTGCAGGCCCCAGGGTGTACCCAGACCTTCCAAAATCCCTTAGTGAAGGCATATACCCCAAATTAGTAGGATCACGAATTGCTATGCCTTCATCAAGGGATTTTGGAAGGTCTGGGTTGCGACAGAATGGTAGTTTTTGATGATTTCGGATCGTTCCTGTGCCTACTTGGAGGATCATTTGACTCAGTAATTAGGATCATGAATAAGGTAACTGGTAACTATTATAGTTATAACTACTTGCACTCCCAATTAGGGTACTTGTAACTTTACTTTGTGCAGTCCTTGGATCCTCCAAGATTGCTCAGGACTTGAGTCTTTGAGGTTTACGGGTTTGGCTCGGAATAAACTAGGGCTGCAGAAGTCAGGTCCAACTACACCTTGAAACCTACGGCATCGGCCCTGCAACCGCAGACTTCACACCGAAAGGCGGAAAGAAGTCCTGTACCCTATTTGCCTTCAACTCCGGCGCGTCCTCAGAACGGGAGCGGCCCTGCAAGGAACCCAAGCTTGAGAAATAGGCTAAGGCAAAGATTTCCGTGCTGATGGCCTGCGCAACCCGATGACCCTAAGCCCTGAACCGTTTCAACAAGTATATAGCACTCCAGCGAGTCGACTGCATATCGTTTTTTTCTCAGCGCTTCCTAAATTTGGCCTTCCCTGCTTGTGTCAACCGCGCATCCTTAAACTCAGGTCTAATTGAGGACTTACAGCCCTTATCCGAACCAAGGCACTTTCCTTTGATCTTCCTGAAGCCTGAACCATATACCCTAGAAGCGTCTTGAATGAGCAGGTCTGGGATGTCGTGACCGGACATCTCAATGACATTTGGACGCCGGAGCGCGGCTTGGGCGGTGTGGGCTGCTGAACTGTCTAGAGTTAGGGGGTAAGGGTCTACGTAGCCAACCGTATATACATTACCCGGAAGTCCGCGTTCTTAAGGGTTTGGCTCTTGGAGTTGTTCTCGGCATTGAAGGCCAGGGTTCAAGGCTCAGCGAAGTCAGGGGGGGAATATTTGAATGATGGGGGGGTCAGTCAGCAAGTTGTAAAGTGGGTGAGAACTTGAGAAGTGCGCTAGCCAGGGCTATCCTAATTGGAACCCTTCTTTTTGCCTGCTGCATAGCTAGTCCCATGAGCGTCGAAGTGAGACCTAAACCTCGCAGGAGGAGAAGGCTCAGCAACTCTTGCAGATCCTGCAGGCGAACAGCCGGGCTTTTTCCAGCTTCCTGGTTAGGGATTGGGATTTCAGGATATAGGATTCTGGGGTGTCTCAGCGTTGCACAAAGGTCTGTACAGGTTTCAGTTGTTGGTATTTGGGATCTTGGGCATGTGGTATGGAACTCAGATTACCGAGTTTTCTAGGGCGCCTAACTGTAATTAATTTATGTAATAAGTCCGAAAATAGCTGGGTAGATCATTTTGGGTGTTATGGTAGGGCTTGGGCTGTAAACGGCCGGTCAACACATCCGCAGTCTGAAATCAGCCAGCTGATGTCAAGTCTTTCTCTGAATCTGTTCATTTATATGTTCGGGGTTCTTCTGAAACTTCAAGGCGGTCTAATTCATCTTCGGTCTAAACGGAGCCTCAAAGCCGAAAGCCCTAATTATAAGGACGGCTTAGGGTTTAGGGTTTAGGGGAACTTGAACTCGTGACTCCAGACATTTGGCCTTCGCCGGGATGGCTCTTCAAAGAAGAAGGCTACCACTTGAATCTCAAAAGTTCGCCAAAATGCCAAAGCCAGAAACCCTTGCAGTGAACACCAGAAAGTTGGAACATGGGTTTAGGATGGTCAGCACCAATGTTCCAACTTTCTGACTTCTACTAGTATACGTATAGTCTCAATTGTAATCCCTTTTGTTTAGCAAATTTTGTGGTTAGGCTCCTGTACTATAAACTTGGTTAACCAACAAAGGCACTGCAATGGAGACTCTAGGTAAAAGCCAGAAAGTTAGAATATGATTATCCTAAACCCTTTATGGTAAATTATGGGGTATCCTACCCTGAAACCATATTCCAACTTTCTGGAGTTCCCTTTAGGTAACCCAGAGGGTTCAAGGGCGTTTTCGCTTGAGGAGAAAAGGAAGAAGCTGACATCGGATGCACAGAGAGCCGTGGCTAGCGCCATCCGGGAGGCCTGGGCGGATTTCGGATGTGGAGTTTAGGGTTAAAGGTATAGGGTTCCAGGTTTGGGGTTCAGTTCAGGGTTTAGGGTTGCTTGGAAGGGCAGTGGACTTAGTAAGTAGGTTATAAGTAGGGTTATAAGTACCCTGAATGGAGTTACCCTAATTATAGGGTTTAAAGGTTTAGGGCTCAGGGCTTTATAGAGCCAAAGATTACAGCAGTACTAAAGTTAAAGACACCAGAGCTTTAGGGTGTAAGGGTTTAGGGCTCAGGGCTAAAGATTTAGGGCTCAGGGCTTGAGGACTTAAAGTTTAGGGCTCAGGCCTTTAGGGTTTGGGGCTCGAGATTTAAGGCTTAGGGTTTTAAGTTTTATTACTCACCTTTAATATTGGGGGAAGGGATTAATCAAGGGGCATTAGGGGGCAGGTTCTACAATAACACCCCGACTGACAAGCCTTCGTACAACTCTCATGCAACCCTTCTACAAAGTCCTTGTAGTAGCATTGGGTGCACATGCTGCGCGCCATCATTATCAGAAGCCCTTTTGAAACCTGAAGTCGGCAAGTGCTCGATACCCACGTTTCTTGGCAGGCTTTGGTTGCTGAGCCCGAAACCTCGAGATACGTATGAATGTACAATAAACGCTTTCCCTTAACAAAGGATGAAGGACTGCCGGTGTCGCGCGTTTCCAAAGGTTTTTTGGTGACCTCCATCTGAAACCCGCCATGCTTTCGGGCTTTATATCCCTTGCAAGGAAACTGCAACACAACGGCCAAGTCTTACCTGGACCCTAAGGAACCTACCTTTTTAGGGCTCGCTAATATGATTTCTTCATATAAGTCCTTAAAATGGTAGGTTACTTGAGGTTAAGGTATAAGTAAGCCCCACAGAACCTGGCTGCCTTAGCTGTCTGCCTGAAACCGAAACCACGCCGTTCGATGTGCGACATTGCTCATGTGGTGCAGAGGCTGCAAACAAGGAAGGGCTCCGCGTGGAGGCCCGCCGTGGTGGCGGGGCAAGGTTGTGGAGCAAATGCTGACTTGTTCACGTCTTATTTCTTGCTTTCTACGATTAAGGGGACAGTGTGCGCGCTTGTTGTTCGAGGCATCTAGGAATCCAGGAGTTGCAGGAAATCCCAGCTTTGATTCTTATTGCTTAAGGCAGATTGGGATTTCCCCTCGCTTTTGTCCTGTTGAGCTCTATACTCGGGATCGGTGATGGTGTCGCTGTGGAGTCTGATAGGGGCATCAGGTTGTTTTCCGGATTTTTTCCGGATGTCCATTGGGTCTGTTTGTGTTACCCTAGGGGTCCATGTACCCATATAGTATACACAGGGGCCAAAAAGTACCTAAATCGGGATGACATTAAGGCCAAAGTATATATTATATGAGTACGTGGATCCTTGGGGCGACATCGCAAACTCATAATGTGCATCTTCTCTTCGTTAACTGATACTGGGACACTGCGCCCGCCAACATAGCTCAAGGGACGAAAGACGGACATAGTCTGGTAGCCCGATGAGAGAGTTGGCAAACGGATTGCTAGTAACATCCCTAAACCTAAACCCTAAGCAGCCCGAAAACCCTAGGAAGCCGTAAGCAGCCCTAACGCCTAAGCAATCCCTATACCCTGAGCCACGGTAAAGCAACCTCAAGCCGCCGGCTCTGTACAGCATAGCACTGAGACGGGCAGCTAAGAGAGCGAAGGAGACTGGAACGACTGGGAAGCCGCCCATGAAGTAGGACTTAAAATTTCCAGGACCCCGCAATGGTGCTTTAATAGAGCCCTTATGACGCATCATAGTGGGTGTTTGGGGTATACAAGAGGGTAGTTGTGGAGTCGCGAAATGAAGCAGTATCAGGAGGGCGGACCCCATTCGTATGATCCGCGGCGCACTACACGACAAGCGTTCACAGGGTGGGATCTGACGAACTTAGGCATGGTGGTGGCCACCCAGGTCGGTGGGGTTTGGTGCACTGTGGACGGATGCTACGGTGACAATGACCGCGTGACTTTGAATTTGGGCAACCAAGAGACGCCATTTTGGTATACACCGGCCCTGGTTCGCACAAGTCACGGTGCTCCTCATTGGACCATTGTCATGATGTCTGTGAACATGCCGCAGTGTACTAAAAAGAAAGCCTCCTTGTGGCAGGAGATGGACGAAGTGCTCCTTCGAACTGCCATGGCACCTGGTATACCGCCATTCGTGGGTCTAGAGTCCGATGGCAGTGAAGAAGAACTCATTGCCGACCGCGAGGGGGAGTCTAGGTTATAATTATAATGAATGATAGGATCATCTTTAGGGTTTGGGTTTTTCGTTTTGGGTTTTGGGTTTGAGGGGTTTAGGGTTTTAGGGTTTTAGGGTTTTAGGGTTTAGGGTGGGTTTAGGGTTTAGGGTTTTCGTTTTGGGTTGTAGGGTTTAGGGTTTTAGGGTTCAGCGTGGGTTTAGGGTTTAGGGTGTGAGTGGATCTAGACTTCGGGTTGAACCCTGCTGGGAGTGTAGATCTGAGGCTTTGCTATGGGAAGACTGGGGATAAAGACGACGACACACCACGGTGTCAATCCTAGACCACGCATCTTAAAGACTTCAACCCTAACTCCTCAACACTATCTAGATCCTGAACCTGAACCCTCAAACCCTACATCCACAGCCCCAAATCTTAAACCTGGACCTCGAACCCGAAGTCGTATATGTTGGGACTCTGAACTTTAATTCATACCCGAACAAACAGTGTATCCTTATGTCTGGAATGCGGCAGTCCGGGCAGGCTTTGTTCGAGAAGCTCCGCAAAGAGAAAGCCACCATTCCCGTGCAGGTTGGCAGATTCTGCTAAAGTTTTAAGGTTTTAGTACTGGTTTAGGCGGAGTCTGCCAAAGTTTCCTGGGTTTGGTAGGGTTGTAGGGTTTAGGGGTTTAGGGTGTTTGCTTTAGGGCTTCCGGGTTTAGTGCGGGGATTTAGGGTTTTCTGGCGTTGTATTCGCGGCGTTAGGCATTTGTGGAGCTTCACTCCATCAGGGTTTGGAGTCTTAGGGTTTGCTATCACGGACAGGCTTTAGGGTCTTGAAGGAGCTTGAAGAACTATAATGTCCAAGCCCAGAGCCACCAAGTACCCTCTATGAAACCCTAAATACACCACAAGTGCTCTATTGAAGGGTACTTGGGGGTCCTTGGGCCCGGGGTTTCAGGGTTTAGGGTTTAGCCGAAGGCTTGAGGCGGTGGTGCCGAGCACAATTGCCCTGAACCCTTGAGAGCCTTAAAATGCTCATATACTACTATTTGCTTAAGAAACCCCCCAAAAAATAAGAATAATGATCCCTATATTACCACCATAAGGAATATAGTTTATATTTTTTGGGGTTCTTAAGCAAATAGTAGTATATGTCTAACCTCGTGATCGATCTCCTCTCAGGTTAGAAGGGCCCTGAATTAAAACATAAAGTTGAAGCTACATAGTTGGTACATTCTTATACTCGTGCCCTTAAGTTAAAGTTCAGGCTAATGGGGGGTCATCCATACCCAACATGCCTTAGAGTTGAACTTGGAACTTCTCTGGGTGTGGGTCCCTGACGTTGGACCCGAAACTTGCGCAGCATCGAAGAGTAAAGATAGTACAAAGTACAACGATGATATCTTGACGACACCTTGCGAAACCAACATACAGCTTGCATGATACCTTAGAACCCTAAACCCTAGACCAACATCGCACCTTGAAGCCTAAACCCTATAGAGTAGAAGCCGGAAGCTGGACATTATTATCCTCCTGCCCTTAAAGTAAAGTATGGGGAATCCCAGCACTAATCATCCTTAACCCATGTTCCAACTGGTTGGCTTCAAAATAGAAACCCTATGCCCTACGCACTACCCTTTTTTTATTCTAACCCTGAACCCTAAAACCTGAACGCTGATAGCACAAAGCTTGATGAAAAACCTTACGCGTTAAAACCCTAAACCCCTTTGGAGGAGCTCTCGACCTTTGTGAGCTCAGCTGCCTTGCAGGCGCGGGAAGATCCCCCAAGGGACGTTGCATTCGTAGGGCTTTGGGTTTGTTCAGGTGTATGGTAGGGTTAGTGTATGATGGTTTCTTGACAGGATTTCTATACTTGTCTTATAGATTTTTACAGAGGTGCACAAGGTTTTATAGGATCTATTGAGTGTTTCTTGTGAGGTTTACATTGACTTTTCGAGTTTGGCTCTTTTGCGGTTCAGAGTTTTCGTCTTTCACAACTTAGGAGCTGCCACGTGTTCATACTTGTTGGCCCTAAAGTACCGATGTAGGGCGTATTTTGAGGTCAAAGTATTAATCTTCAATATATAGTATAAGCACATTACTGTGAGTATTTCGTGACTACGACTGACTAATGCTACCAAGCTCTCAACAAAACGCCGTAAGCCGTAAGCCCCAATCGTTTCATTGGGCTTAGCTCTGATGACTCAATGAAGTGACGGTACAGGGCCTGAAAACTGGTGCTGTGGTACACCCTCTGACGCAGATTCTACTTGGAGGGGCTTTAGGGGACTTAGTAAGTAGGTTCTAAGTAGGCTTATAATTGGGGGAACTCCATTTAGGGTACTTATAACTCTACTTATAACCTACCTACTAAGTCCCCTGCCCTTCCAAGTAGCATTTCAAGTTATGAGGGTCCCCTAATTCAGCCCTAAACCTCAATAAAGGGAGCTCCAGAAAGTTGGAATATGGTTTCAGGGTAGGATACCTTATAATTTACCATAAAGGGTTTAGGATAATCATATTCCAACTTTCTGGCTTTTACCTTAACGCCTAGCCTCAGCGTGACCCCTGCCCCGCTTCGAGGCCAGCGAGATCCAACTCGGCTTAGAGCGGTATGAGGCCAGGCCAGCCCATGCACTTCGGGTTTAGGCTTTAAGAACCTTTGGGTTTGGTGGTTTAGGCTTTAGGGGTTTGGGGTTTAGGGGTTTAGAACGTGTTTATCAACATACAGGTTCCTCGACGTAGAAACACACTTTGCAGGCTTCCTTGAACCCGAAACTATAAACAAGAACCAGGTCCGCTGCAGAAAGCAAATGTGCCGCAGAGCTAATCATGGGATGGCATAAGCCCTACCACAGGAGATTTTGGCAAATCGCTCTCCCTGCTTACGTAACTAGAAGGCTGATAATTGTTAATGCATGCCTCAGCGTCCCCTGTTTTCGTTATAGCAGAACCTCGTCAAAATACGCGAAAACCGTGTGTCCCGTCCCAATTGCAAGTTGTCTACTCGAGCCCGAAATATTCAACTGCACCGCCGTCACGAGTCGCTAGGCCAGTGGCTTCACGAAGTTGGGCCTGACGCTGCTGCTGCAGGACACTGGTCTGCTCCCAACCGTAAACCCAAACCTCTGAAGCCTTTGTCATCAGGGTTTGAGGCTGAGCTTAACCGTTCGCTTGGATGTCATGGTCTGCAGCATTATTCGGGGGTGAGTATGCAACCTGTAGCATTTGATGTTTCAGAGTTCTTTGGAGGTGCTGCACAGCCCTAACAAATGCCTTCAACCACAAGATAAACCGTAACCGCCACGTCCGCCACAACCAATGACCTTAAACCCTAAGCCGTATAAGTCCTAAAACCGACAATGGTTCAGGACTACATGAAATGCATCAAAGAAGTCGTCATGACGGACCTGTTTGATGTTAAGGAAGGAAAGACGGCCTGGACCTCACACGGGTGCAACAAAACTTTGGGGGTGTGGATTTTGGGTAAAGGGCTCAAGGCTTGTAGAGTATGTGCATTCATGTACGTCTTCATGTTTACAGGTATTCGTTGTAATGCAGTCACGTATACATACATGCATAGTTTTGTATGCACATACGTATACGTTGTACGTATACAGCAGGGACAAACAGATTTGCATATGTTAGGACACCTCTGTCTGCTTGCACCGTATGCTTGCCCTGTCTGCGGGACACTGCGCATCTCTGGTTTCCCACCTGAGCGTCAGGTTTCAAGGTCTCCAGTGGGCGCTCTTTCCTCTATGGTCACAGGTTGCCCATAAAACTACCCCTCTTTTGCCGGGCATCCTAGGTTTGGGGTCTTGGTCTGGGGATGTTTCGAATCTTCACTCTCGCGAAACCAAACCCCGGAACTACTGTTGACATACTATCCCTGATGTTTCCTGGTTATGATCATAGTACAGTCTACCCCAAATTCCTGTACTCAGCAGTGTTATCATCATTATTAGTACTAGTTGTGTTTTCATTCCTGCTATTATTTCTAAGCATATTATTATTGAGTCTCCTAGATCATCAACCCCAAAGCGGTTTGACACTCAAAACCACACCCAGGTGAAGAAGCTGTCTTTCGGCGACATGGTTGAGGCCGGCTTGTCCCACACCGCATGCATCTGCGAGTTTCTGAGTTTTGGGTTTACCGAAGCCCCCAAAATTCTGCTACCTTTTTTTGCTACCTTGCTTTTCATTCCATGTATAAGTTTGCAGAAAGGTAGGATTTCGGGATTCCAGTTATAGGGGCTACTGTTAAGGGACCTCATTTGATCCGAGATAGCGGGCTGAATGGTTGTAAGGTTCGGGATGCGTTGTATGAACATTTCGTTTAACAACCTCTAGCATCATCCCGCCCAAAGCCCCAAACTAACATGCCTAGACCATGATAGAGCCCCTTGTAATACTACTATTTGCTTAAGAAACCCCCCAAAAAATAAAAATAATAATCCCTATATTACCCCCATAAGGAATATATTTTTTATTTTTTTGGGGTTCTTAAGCAAATAGTAGAATACAGGGGCCTTCAGGCTGGTGGGCCATATTGTGGTGTGTTTAGAATAGGGAACCCATCCGCGCGCTATAGAACCCTAAAGAAGGACCCTTAAAAATCCTCACAACCCTAAACACTAAAACCCTAAAGGCCTAACCCCCCGCCCCCCACCCCTGTCCCCCTAACCCGTAAACCCCTAAACCCTACCCAACTCACACAGAGCCTCTTCGTGAGGTTTTGGAGCCGGGGAAGGATGACGAGTCTGGCTTGACTCGTCCCCAACTTGGCCGTGGAGGGTTTAGGGGTTAGGGTTTAGGGTTGTAGGGTTTCGGGTTTAGAGTACGTGGCCCGCAGTCGCGTCTCAGGGTTCATGGGTTGAGCGTCTTAGGGCTTAGGGTTCAGGGGAAGGATAACCCCTATACAGTCACAACACATGCCTGTTGCCACAATTTACGGTCTAATGAAGTTTGCTACTACATGTGTCAGAACACTGTGTGATAGTGTTCCTTAAGGTTCCCCACGTTATCTATAGTTCCTTAAGGCTCCCCAGAATACCTATAGCATCGGGGCAGTCAAAAGCCCTAGTGCGAATCTTCGGGCTTCCAGATTGGGTTTGAGATGGTCACGCTGGTATTGAAGGCCTTGTACTAAACCCTGACCCTAAACGTCCGAAATCCTGAGACACAGAACCCTAAACTTGAAACTGATGCCCTGAACTTCGCTCAGCTCAGGCTAGCTTTGAGTTTTCACGGTTGACAAAACTTGCGTGTCTAGGGCATTAATTTTCGGGGTGCTTAGTGCTCAGGGATTTTGGTCGAGGGCTTAGGGTGTAGAGTTGCGGATTGTTTTTTGCGGAGTCGTTTTCCTACCATGGTTTATAAGGTGTATAGTCCATAGCGGAGGAGTGCTCGGCTTTCCTAGCCACCTCTAGACCCGAGCCGGGTTACGACCAAACCGTGTGCCCTTAGCCCTAAGGCGCTTGCCCTAGCATCCTGAAGCACGTATTCCACCGTAGCATTGTGCTCATGTAATTTTGAAGAAGCAAGACACGGCAAGTTGTCAGAGCAGGATGCTCCTTACAAGCATCCGCCAAGCCAACAGCGTCGTAAATCGCACCCCAAGAACCCCTAAACCCTAAACTCCCAAACCCAGGCTTCCGCTGCCGTGCTTTGAATGACCTTGCCGAAGGCCTGTCAAAGCGTGGGGGGGTTTAGGACCAAGTCTGTAGGCTTCAAGGCTTAAGGTTGGAATCAGTTAGGCTTTGCCGGATCCAAGGTTTAGGGTTGAAGACTTTGTCCTAGTTGGGTAACATCTTACATTTTTATGGGTACTTGAACCCAACAAGGAATAAACATGTACATTTTTAATCCTATCCCAACAATAGACTAGAAGAGATGAAGAGCATTGTAGAAGTCCGTCCTAAACTCTTTTTGCATGCGCCTACCTGTCTGTCTGTCTGTCTGTCTGTCTGTATGTATGTATGTTGACCTGATACCCTAAACTCCACACGCCTGGATCCCTGATTCCGTACTCTCTGCCCTCTGTCCGGTGAGGATGGGTGTCGCTCAAAGGCACTGCGGGAACCGTCTTCCTGGAAAGGCCAGGCCTACTCCGAGACCCTGACAACCTTTCATTAAGTTTGATAGCCAATCCAAGAGCTTCAAACTTCTTGGCCTAACATCTTTGGCTATCTACCCTAAACCCTAAACCCTAAATTGAACATGCTTGGGCCCGACTATGAAGAGAGTTCAGGAAGATACCTCACACTATGGGTTGATTTGGGTATCTACTAAACTCTAAGTTCTACACTCTACACTCTAACCCCATACTGAGAGAGTCCGAGTACCCAAATATTATGGTTTTAGGTCCCCAAGTACATACACCAAATGGTGTTTTGACCTTGAAACCCTACTATCTGGGCACTTGGACCCTTAGGGATACCTAGAGGCTTCATAGTAGTTCCTTCATAGTAGTTCCTTTTGGTGGTTCATATTTGGAACCCTATAAGATAATCCCAAAAAGGAACTACTTTGGAGCCTACGGGATATTCCTTTCTTAAGGACTTTGGAAGTCTTTGGGTAGACTCTACCTTCTGCAATAACCCCTAGAAAGCTGGGCCCTCAAGCCCTAAACTCTTTTTAGTCTCTGGAGCCCTAGCCAGCGCTTGGGGTTTAGGGTTTAGGGTGATAGTACCAGACCTTCCAATGTCCCTTGATTCAGGAACATGCCTTAAATCATTTTAGGGATCCTACTACAGCTTAAAGGTATATACCTGCATTGAGGGATATTGGAAGGTCCGGGTATTGTATCCTTTTTTGAAGCCCTTGTGGTTCATCAATGTAAAGTGCGTAGGAAGGAACAGCACGCGATATTGATAGTGATAACGGTACGAAGGGCCATCATCGCTATAGTAAGTAGGTCATAAATCGGGCTATCTCAGTTGCAAGAATCACTTGCTGAGCCCTGCAGGGCAGCCAAGTAGACCCTGTTTAGGGTTTGAGGTTTCAGGGGCTTTTTTAGCCACCGTCACCCGCAGGCTTGTTTGAACTGCAGGACATATTAACACAAACAACAGCGGTTCCCGGGATCCCTGGTTGCAGTGGCCCCGTACAACTCAATCCCGAAGGGTCCATGTACTCAAACAGTATAAACTTTGGCGTTAAAGTAGTCCCTATTTAGGAACTTTGGGGCCAAAGTATATGCTATTCGGGCAGTGGCCCCCTATAACCCAATATAGGTTTTAACTTGCTTTAAGCGATAAGACCCTGAAACCTCGGAGACGAAACTAGGGTTCCCTGGTATGGTTTTCTTATGTAAGTCCGTAAAAAGGTAGGTTATTGGGGGGGGTTAAGGTAAACCTTAAACTCCGAAACCCTGAACGTTCAGGGAGAGTTAGAGGTTTGGGCTTGTCTGGTTCATGCTTTACGGTTCGGGTGCTTATTGGTCGGCCACAGATTTTGGATGCCTTAAAGTCCAGTTCTTGGGCCCAAAGCCCCAAAACCCTAATACAAAGCACCGTAGACCCTGAACCCCCCCCCCCCGCCCCACAATCACTGCAGGTGTGCCAAGCCATACCTTTGTTGCCGAGAGGTCTCTCCCCAGAGCTCAGGGCATTACGGCTTGGGAGTTGAGGGTTTAGAGTACATAGAGGGTTTGGGTTTGTAGAGTGAGAGTGTAGGTTTAGGGATCAGGTTCAGGAGTTTTAGGGTTAAGGAGGTTAGGGTGTTTAGGGTCGTGGACTTTTGGGGTTTCGGGGTTTCGGGCGTTAGGGCTGATGTCACTGTTTTGGGGTTGATTCGTCTCAGGGTTTCTTCCCGAGATCCTAAACCGCTAGACCCTCAAACCTAAGCCCCACTTCAAGGATCATGGGACTTAGTAACTAGGGTTGTTATTATTAGGGTAACTATATAAGGTACCTATAACCATACTTACACTAAGTCCCATGATCCTCCAGCAACCCGCTGAACCCTAAACCTCGGACGGTAGTCGGGGTTTGTGGTTTGAAGATTTATCGCTGCGTGGCGGTTCATTTCTCGCAGCTCCCATATATCATATCCCACCTTCACGTTCTTTTAGGGTTGAGGGTGTACCTGGACCCTATAGAACCTTCCCTCCGAGGGTCCCCATATGATTTCCCGCAATAGATGCCAATGAAATGGTAGCTTTGTTGGTCAGGTAGGGTTTAGCTCTGAGGGTTCAGGGTAGTCCCTGAGCTGCGGGATGACATTGAAAGTCCAGCCTTCCGGCTAGTAGTTAGAAAGTACTCGGGTTTCACTAGTAGGACATACTATTGTGGTTTGAGTCAGACCCCATATCGCCCTCGACAGGTGTAGAGTTCCACTAGGTCAAGGCAAAGCCATACATACCCTCAGTCGTGTCTGCACCAGTATCAAACATGCTGCTGTATACTCCTTGTCCGGCTATGTAGCATTGGAGTGCCTCAAGACTCGGTTCTATGTTCTCAGGACCGGGATTCTTCCAGCCCGAACCCGAAATGCTAGGGCCTATGAACATAGACCCCATATCGCCCAACTGAACCCCTAACCCCACGCTGCTGTAGACTCCTGTTAGAAATCCCACGACACCCTAAGATAGAGCATCAACCCCATAGAAGAAATCCCACGACACCCGGGCCTTAATAAGTACCATTACCCTACAAATACGGGTCTGAATAATTATCACTACTATTTTGGCGGTTCCTCATCAGATTTATTTACAGTATAGTGGGTTCCAAAACACTATTCTAATCAATAAGGCTTCTATTTTAAATCCTAATAATAGCCCTTTTTGTAGCCCTTATAGACCCCTTTAAAGGAGCCCTAAGGAAACCTCTTACTTATTGAGGCCGTAAACTAAGATAAAGCATCCCCGAGCAGGAGTTTATCCTCCAGGGAGCCTTTGAGGCAAGCAGTGATGAGGCCCGGAATCTTAGGGAATAAGAAAGTGTTCAAACTACGATTGGGGATAATATAGGGGCTACTATAGGGCTGGATCCATTCCCCCATACCCTACAAAGCACCAGGGAGTCTTTTCTCAAAGCCTCAACAGTTAAAGTAGGGAAGGTCCCTTTAAAATAGCCCTTAAAGGTTTCTGTAAAGGGTTCGAGATTGAGAGTTCCATCTTAGCTCACCCCTACGAAATCCTAATACACCCAAACTCACCAAAACCCAAACTTCAAAAACCCTAAACCCCAAATCCTAGACCCTAAGCCGGATGATATAGGGTTTCGGGTTTCGGCTTCTTTGGGCTAAGAACCCTGCAACTGCAGCAAAATATCTAGGATTTTCGCGGTCAAAGCTTGGTATCTCCAGAGACTCCGAAACCCTCATGGGGGAGGTCGCTGAGGTTGTTTATTTTTAAGATGTTTTCCGCAATGTGTTGTATATTGAAGGTTCATGGAGTCTCTGGGGTTTGGAATGTCAGAGCGCTAACCCCCTAAAGTAGGAACAGCGGTAACACCCCTTGAACCTTGAAGTTCCATTTATGGGGGGTTTCCGAAAATCAGGGGTGCCTTATTTCGGGGTCCTTATAATAGGGTTTAGGGTTTAGGGTTTTAGGGTTTAGGGTTTAGGGTTAAGGGTTTAGGGTTTAGGGCTGTTTTTAGGGTACCATATTGAGGGTCCCCTGTTTTCGGAAGCTCCCACATCCTCCGCCCCAAGCTTCTCATGCCTGAGACCTTTAAACAGGCATGAAAACAAACGGCACCACCAGTGAGATGCTGGAGCCCCATAACGTACGGCCTAAAGCCAGGAAGCCTTAAAGTAGAAGGCAGAAAGTTGCCCCGATGCCTGTGGGGCTTCTTTCAGTTAAAAGATAAGAGGATCTGAGAGTTTATCATCCTTATCCCATGCTCCAACTCTTTGGGTTCACAATTACACGGTTTTTGGCAGGTGCTGAAGATTCATGCTGGGCAAGTCGTTGAAGCACGCGGCCCAAGACATCATCAGTTCTTCTTTCAGCGAACCTTGAGGCTTAAGCCCTCAGGGCTCAACCCTCACCCTACGGGTCCAGGTACTCTTTATTATAGGACTTTGGATCCGCTTTGGGCACCAAAACCAAAAATGTGGACTACGTGGGCCCTTAGGTTTCAGCCGCTACTTTTGCGGGGCCCGAACACCAGCCCCAACAACCCTAAACGCTAGACGCAGCGTTACCGGGTGCTAGTCGTCGTACAAGGCTGTTTTGTGTATTACCCGTGGCATGGTTGTTCCGCTGTGTGCGTCGTCGTGGTGATCACCCTGGTCAACATAGTTGTGATTGAAAACCTTGCCCGTGAAAAAGAGAAAGCACAGTACCATCATGTCAAGAAGAATCTTCACTGCTGACTGTCATTAGCAATCCAGTACCAATTCAATCGGTATCAGTCACAGCAACGGTGATTCAAGATCACAAGCAACACGAACAAGAGAAATAGCACACGACACTGACTAGATTTGTTTCCTGCAAACAGCCATATTGACCGGTCCGGGGCCACGACACGGCTGTGCCGACCCGCTTCGATTGCTGTTGTCCGAGTGTGGGATGTAGAACTCGCGAGCCCCAAACTGCCAAACTCAAACTGTACAGCAAGAAACCCAAAGCCCCTGTAAGCCATAGCCTGCTAACCCCTTCGAGCAGCATGAAGAACTAACCCTAAAACCTTCAGCCCTAAACCGTAAAGCCGTGAGCAGGCCTGGATCCTGCGGTGAAAAGGTCAGTTTATTTTACCGTAAACCCTATAAACCCAACAGCCCAAACCCGAGTCTGAAGCGTTCGCTTAGGTGCTGGAAGGCCCTCGACGAGAACCAGCCACAGAGCACTTTGACGGCAAGCTGTCGTGGGTCCTGGGGTTTTGCTTTAGGGGTTTCAGGTGTTAATTAGGGTTTAGGGGTTTAGTGGGAGTTTAGGGTTTAGGGTTGAGGGTTTTTGCAGTTTAGGGGTTTTGCTTTAGGGATTTAGGGGTTACCTAGTAGTAGAGCAGGTACCCTTTAACCTTTTTGGGGTAGTATAGTCCCTATAGATAATCCCTATCTAACCAAAAAGGCTAACCTGTAGTTCCCCGTGATGCCAGACAAGTAGGCTACAGTTAGTATTAGAGTTCTATAATGGGGGATCTTTAAAGGGCACTATAGTTAGTAGAGGGTTCTATATAGGGATCCTTATAGGGATACTTGGTTAGTGGTTAGGGGTTTAGGGCTGGGGCCAAGATCTACAGGGCTTGTACATGTTTGGAGCAAGCCTCCAATCAAGCTGATTTCGATTTAGACTTGGAGTTCAGTGCTTTCCTTAAACTACCACAACCTGCTCTGTTCTGTAGGTTGGTATTATAAACCTTAAAATCAAATTGTATAGGGGCCCTACCAAAAAAAGTAGTTGTTGCTGGGTTTAGGTTTAGGGTTCCGGGTTTGGAGTTCAGGATTTGAGGTTTCGTGTATTCACTAGCGGCCTGCAGTGCGAGTCTCCACGAAGTCCTAGCTGCGTGTGCTGTTCTTTGTCAGAAACCGTCCTTTGTTTCTGGAAGACCCAAACCCCTAAAAGCCCTAAAGCTGAATTAAGCCCCCCAAAACCCCGTAAACTCTAAACCCTGAACCCCGCTCTCCCGATCCAGCCCCCCCCCACTCCCCAATACCATGGTACTTGGAGGGGCAGGGGACTTAATAAGTAAGTTATAAGTAGGGTTTTAATTGGGGTAACTCCATTTAGGGTACTTATAACTCTACTTATAACCCACTTACTAAGTCCCCTGCCCTTCCAAGTACCATGGTAGCTTCAAGCTGCTAAGGTGCCTTCGGGTGCGCTGCAGAGCAGTGAAGGCGGGCCGCTTGATCCCCTAAGCACGCGAAGCCCTAGACACGGTAAAGTGGATGGTCCTTGCAAACACTAGGACCCAGAGTAGGCCCTAGTTCCCTTTTTGAGGGTTCAGGTTCCCTTATGACCGTCTTTAGATCAAAAAGGTCACCCGTTTTCTGCCGAGGTTACTCTTGGGTCTAGAACATGTGGGCCTGCTATCCTGCTATACAGGTACACAGACAGTCGTGTCGTCTTCGTGCTGCCTGCAGGATGGGAAGATGGGCTTCATCACCCTCAAGGATGCCTGAGTTAGGGCCTAGGGCCTAGGGTGTATAGCTTATATAGGGTTATTGGGCTTAGAGTGTAGGGTTTAGTTCTAGGGTGGCTTGATTTCGATGATTGTGTTGACCCCGAGGGTCCTTTCCAAGTGCGGGAGCACATCTTCTCAGTTTGGCTCCTGGAGCGAAATAATCTATCCTGACTTATGGGGGTTTTGAGCTCCTAACTATAGTAATGGCATGAATTCTAGCGCAATATCTACCGAATATAGTGGTATTGAGCTCATCATTGATGGTTATGGCGTGCATTGTAGCACAATATCTACCGAAACCCTCTAGTTTTTGTTTCAGGCCCCTATGTCATCCCAGCCAGCCCTTTCAAGACGAGCGGTCCTTTATCTTCACTGACGGTACACATGGGTCTAGAAGTGCTGGAGCAAGATGTCTAAATCCCGCAATCTCATGCCCCAACTCAAAGTTCTTTTAACTCTATAAGCTTGTTTATGAGGTTCCTATTAGTTTTGAATACTGGTTAGTCTGAAAAGGGTTTCCTTGCGTATTCTATGAGAGTTCAGGGTGTACGCAGCAGGTTTTTATGCAGAGCTTCGGCGATTATGCCGGATTCAGGGCTTTAGGGCATTTTGCTTCTTAGGGCCTTGATGGCCAGGGTTTATGAGTCAGGGCTTCTGCGCGAACCCAGATTTTCGGAGAAAAGCCATGAAGGGACGTTCGTCGAGCTGCCGTTGCATGAGCTCCAGGAGATGTGCAAGAAACCGGAGCAAGGGAAGGGCTTCCTATACTCAAAGGGGAAAAGGAGGGACCCTTAATTGGGACCCCTACCCTATAATTGGCTATATAATGGGTATATAGTAGCTATATTAAGGGTATATACCTAGGGGTCCTTATTAAGGGTCCCTCCTTTTACCCTTGGATATACAGGAAGACATTCTCGCAAAGCAGGCCGGCCGAGATCTCCCCCAGGCCAAGTGGAAGCCTGCTTAGCGTCTTTACGAGGTATTCACTTGGGGGTACTTAGAAATATTTTTTGATCTTTGATGATTATAATCCCTCAGACACAGCTAAAATTATATTTTTGCCAGGGTTCTAAGTTCAGTATAGTCAAGCACGCCAGGGAAGTGAGAAGCTCGGATGGATGTAAAGATTGTCCTTATCTTGTCTACATCCAGGAATTAATGCTATTTCCTATTTTCTTTACAAAAAGAAGACGAAGACAACTACAGAGACGATCTCTGTTTTTGCTAGATCCCAGACTTTCATGGGAGTTAGGATTAGGAGGACCCTTGGGGATATAGACCCTCTCAATAAGGCCCCTTTTAAGAGAGCCAGAAGTAGGGTTCAGAAGGGGTACCCTTTGAGGGGTCTCCTAGTAATACTTGGAAGGGCAGGGGACTTAGTAAGTAGGTTATACGTAGAGTTATAAGTACCCTAAATGGAGTTACCCCAATTATAACCCTACTTATAACCTACTTATTAAGTCCCTTGCCCTTCCTAGCAAAAACCAAATTTCAGGGGGTCATGAACCAGACTGAAGCCTGGCACCACCAAGCATGGAACCCTGATCGGCTCAAGGGAGGGACCCTTAATAAGGACCCCTAGGTATAGACCCTCAATATAGCTGCTATATACCCATTATATAGCCCATTATAGGATAGGAGTCCCCATTAAGGGTCCCTCCTTTTCCCCTTTGATAGAGACTTCCGTGGAGACTTGGTGCGACACCTTCTTGATTCCTGCTAGGACTGTAAGTATGCCTCAGGGTCCACACGCTTGTCTCATACTCTAGACCGCTTCCGGGACATGAATCACGAACCCGTCTAGGGTCAGTTGGTCCTGAGTAGTTGTTTTTGGGTATTCGTATTTAGAATCCTATAAGGTAATCCCAAAACGGAACTACTATGGGGCCTATGGGTAGTTTAGGGTTTGGGGTTCACACTCTCCTGGTTGCACAGTCTTTCGAAGGATGCCGCCGGCAACGACTTGAGCGAGTCCGTGAAGGCGGTTTTGGGCAAATAGAGGGGCCTTAGTCAAACATTACGTATACCATTTTGGGAGTTTAATAATAGGATAATGGGCCCTAAAATCCTGCTCTAATTATTAAGGCCCGTATAGTAGGGTTCAGGGTTTTGGATTCTTCTAAGTAGTAGGGTAGGAAACCTTTAACCTTGTTGAATTACTATTATCCCTCTATAATCCCAAAGGTCAACGCTTACTTGCCCAAGGATACACTGGTCAAGTAGGTCGTTGAAGGTGTGATCAGAGGCAGAGAGAGGTTCAGAACATTGGAGGACTTGAGCGGTTCCACGGCCTCGGTTCATCTATTGTCTCCATTGTAGCCCTAGACCCCTAAACCCTGAGCCCTAAACACTGAACCCTAAACCCTAGACCCCAAACCCTAAACTCTAAACCAGAAACCCTGAACCCTAAACCCTGAACCCCAAGCCCCAAACCGTCTCTGCTTCTTTTCCTCGTCGGTTTGCCTTGTAGGATCCTAAACATAAAACTTGTTCGACTAAAAGAGGAGCTACAATGGAGATTTCAGGTAATTTTGATGTTGCTAGTGCCCCGAGACACGGTTCTTTTGGGCATCTCAAGCTACTGCATTTTGCATTTACCGGCTTCAGCCCCCCGAAACCTGCAGCCCATACGGCTTAAGGTTGAGGGTTAGGGTTTAGGAGTAAGAGTATAGGGGTTAAGGGTTTAGGGGTTTAGGATTTTAGGGCTTTATGGTTTAGGGGTTCAGGGTTTATGCCCAAGTCGCCTCGCTGTGAACGCAGGTTCTGGTCTGCAGGCTGGGTACCACCCTGACGACCGATCTTGACGTCAGCAGGGCCCTCTGCACTCAGAGATTTGTTCGTACGGCCGCAAGAAAGCACATAAGCAAAAACAAGGGTAGGGGCATCCCATATAAGCCCCCTTATAATGAAGCCCAGTAAGGTAGGGATATCCCTTTAAAATGCTTATGCTTATGTGCTTTTGGGGTCCCTATTGGGCCTCTGGGGTTTCGGTTCCAGGGACCAGGGCTTAGGGCTTCCCCCAAGACTCCAAATAGCCCAAAGTAGTTACTATTTATAGACGGTAGACCCCAAAGTAGGTACTATTTGTATACTTGGAGCCTTAGGGTTCTGTTTAGTAACTGTAGGTCTCGTCGGTTTGATAGTGTCGGGGTTGTTGGTGGCATATGGTCTCAGTCTCATGGTATTGGCGATGAGGGCGGTCCCTAAACCTTAAAGCCTCAACCGCCAAGGTCTTGCTTGTGTTGGTTCAGGGGCCTTCGGGAGTAGACGTAATGATGTTTCCCTCGGGGTCCGCGTACATGCATGGCACATATATTACATATAGATATGCATATAAGTATGCATATAAATATACATGTAGATATGAGTATAAATCTAACTATATCTATCTATATATATGCGCGCACGTGTCTCTCATTTTTGTTACTTTGTTTACAATATGTATATTTACAACTTTTTGGACCTATATACTATGGTATAACCTGCAGTATGTACTCCAGCCTGAAAGGCGCCCGAGTTTATGGCCAACGTATATACTCTTCGGGCACATTGAGGCCTGATCAATCGGAAGCCTAAAGCCTGAACCCTAATTCCGAGGCCCCAACCCGAGCCCTAAACCCTATAGTCCATCAAGCCCAGGTGCCAGCAAGACGGTGCGAAAGGTGGAAATCGGCGAAGTCTTCGAGGCGCGTGTCCTGGTTCTCCCTGTTTAGTGTTTAGGGTTTAGTACAGGGATCGTGCATAGCTAATGAACCACCCAAATCACCCAAACCGCAATAGTTTAGAGCTTGACTTGAGGGTTTAGATTCCAAGGTAAGCTTGGACCATAGACCCTACAGCACAATACCTGAAACCCTAAACCTCACAAGAGCACTAGCAGACCCTACAGCCCAATACCTGAAACCCGATACCTCTCAAGAGCCCTGGCAGACCCTGCAGCCCAATGCCTGAAACCCTAAACCTCACAAGAGCCCTAGTACACCCTACAGCCCACTACCTGAAACCCTAAACCTGTCAAGAGCCCTAGTACAACCTACAGCCCACTACCTGAAACCCGAAACCTCACAAGAGCCCTAGCAGACCCTTCAGCCCAATACCCTGAAACCCTAAACCTCACAAGAGCCCTAGTACACCCTACAGCCCAATACCTGGAACTCTAAACCCTAAGGGCCCTTAATCCCCTTGGTTTTTGCTGCCAGATTTCCGAAGGCACTGGACTCCGCCAAAGAAGACGAGAAGCGAAAGCTGTCCAGAGTCAAAGTCAGGACCCGGGGTTTAGGGGGTTTAGGGTTTAGGGGCCCAGTTTAGGGATTCGGTTTAGGATTGTCTAAGGGCTCTGAGACTTCTATAAGTGCTGATACTAGTGTACCTAATCTAGACAGTTTCAAGAGAGTTCTGGATGCAGCGAGACACCATGTGCCGAATTCTGATGAACTTTCTGAGTGCTAGCACTCAGTAGTCAAGTTGGAGCCACTGGTACCAGCAATAGTAATGCTGCAGAAAAAAGTAGCACGATCAACCGAACCGATCCTGATATGCACGCAGGACTTGGAGGGACGACAAGGAAGGTTGGGTGACGCTCACAGGAAATTCTGGCCAACTTCTCAGAGTGACTGTCCTGCCCTAACCCTCCGTCCAAAAACTCACTCTGGCTTTCACTGCCACCCCCACTCGCTCACTCAATCACTCAATCACTCACGCACGCACTCACTCAGTCACGCACACGCACGCATCCAAAACAAGCACGTCTCTAACATGCATATTTAAGGACCCTGACCTAGAGGTCTGTCTAGTTTGTAATCCTCTCCTTGGAAAGTCGCAGTGATATGTGTCCGAAAACACTGGTCTAACCATTAAGGCCCCTCTACAAGGAGGATGAACACCGTACTTGTAAGGTCCTTGTGTTTCTGTGGTCCATTTTGGGGAGTTTAGGGTTTAGGGCGGCCCTCCAACCTGCTGTTTTAGGGGTTTAGGGTTTAGGGTTTTAGGGGTTTAGGGTTTAGGGTTTAGAGGAATAGTAGCAGTATCAGTGTATCAGTACTGCTACTTTCGATAACATGGAGGCCTAGATAAATACCAATAATATGTTGAGGTTCTTGATTCTGGTTGCTGTATCATATACCCCAAAGCCAGAACCCTACTCCACTTATTCAGGCCACCACGTGCTCTCATCTAATTCACCCTGCATTCGGGGGCCTAGGCTGTATAGCTTTTAAGGCTAGAGTCAGATCTTATAGACTTAACGTCGGGTGCTCAGAGCTTGTAGGCTTGATGGCTGTAGAGTCTCTACATCTTTGCCATTCAATCTCTCGTCGTAACCTAGGGCCCAGAGTAGGCCCTTATTCCGTTTTTAGGATTTAGGTTCCCTTATAACCCCATTTAAACCAAAAAAAAAGGGCACTCTTTTTATTCCGAGGTTACTCTTAGGTCGAGTGACGGAAATCATATTCAGGAACCTGGAACTGTATAGGTTTTGGTGGCCTAGAACCCGAGTCCCCTAAACCCTACAAGCCCTCAAAGCCTAAGCCTCAAGCCACAAACCCTGCAGCCCACAGGCCTTCAGCGTCCTTGGTCGTGGTTCCAGGGCATTCAAAAACTATGACATGTAGCTCAAGTTCATGGATGTCCTAGGGTTTAGGGTTTAGCATGACATTTGCGATCGTATAATATGAAACCAAAGTAAATAAACTTAAGGGCTACAGTCGAGGGCGGAGGTAAGCCCCCAAAGCAGTGCGTCTTTCTCTGAGGTACGTGCTACGTCGAGGAGAGCGACCAGCATCACATAGTCCCGGACTCACCTTAACCTTAAAAAGGAGGGTTTATGGATCAGTAGACTTGGTTCTACGGGTGTGTTGTTCAGGCTCTTTTTTGGGGAGCCCTCTGTGCCTCGTTTTGTCCTGGTTACGATGTCGCAGAGCCCACAGTCGTTCGACAGCGAGAGTGTAGGTTGTTCTTCTTATCTTTAGTTAGTAGGGAATGGAAGAATGGTAGTAATAGTAGAAATAATTGTACCCCATTTCTCCATTCCCTACTAACCAAAGGTAAGTGGGGGTTGTTGTTCTCAGGGTTTAGGCCAGGAGCTGGTGGCGTTGTTGAGAGTGAGCACAGGAAGGTGGTATTTAAGTATAGGGCTGAGGGCTACACAAGTTCGTTTCGGGGTGAATGCAAAGCATGGCCCCCAAATCATTTGGTGATGTTTTGTGTATTTCCATCAGGTTGTAGGGCAATCTAACTCAGCAGGCTGATTGTGTTTAACAATAAATATGAGGCCTGGAGGTCATTCAAGAAACGCAGTACCGTGTATCCCGAAACCTTCTTGCAACGAAAAAATCCCCTCATAGCATGCTGGCATCATTTCTCGCTTCGCGTCTGCCGGCAAATCTAGGAATCCAGGGTCTCGGCACTCTTTGGATTCCCCGATACCTAAATCCTGCCAGCTAGAATAGCCCGAGCTTGAAAGCGTACTTCCCCAAGTAATCCTAAGTAGAAAACTCTTAACCATCCTAATCCCGAATCATCCCAAACCCTAAGCCCCAAGCCCGAACCCCTAGACCCTAAACCCTAAACCGAAAACCCAAAACCCTAACCCGAAACCCCAAACCCTAAACCCTAGAGCCTAAACCCTCTCGGGCGATGCAGAAAAGGAGCTCAACAAAAAACAAAAACCCTAAACCCTGTAGACCCTAAACCCCAAACCCTAAGCCCTAAACCCTACTCACTTAGGAGCTCTGCTCTTTTCATTCAGAACTGCTCTGAAGCTGAGGTAAAGAAGACCCTTCCGATGGAAACCGCCTTCCGAAGCTGGAGCCCCTAAACATCTGCTGGGTTCCTCTACTTGGAGGGGCTTTAGGGGACTTAGTAAGTAGGTTATAAGTGGGGTTATACTTGGGGTAACTCCATTTAGGGTACTTATAACTCTACTTATAACCTACTTACTAAGTCCCCTGCCCTTCCAAGTAAGGTTTCCTCTATGGGTGCCGTTAGGGGTCTCCTTAAGGGTTCCTCTTAGGGTTCCTACATGTCTTGTTTGAGGGTCCGCTGTGACCCGAATCCATAATCTAAGTATCAAGGACTCCAATGCCCAGAGAGCCCCAAGCCCTTTTTTTGAGGAATAGACCTTATGGTATAAGGGGCCGATGGCTATGATCCCGGATGTACTAGGATATTTGAGAGACATTGGGCTCGCCTCTCTGTACTTCTGTTACTTCGGGCTCCTTTTCACAAGTATAGGACTAGTACATGCACCCAAACCCTAGCCGAGTTATGAAGGCCCCTGCACTGCCACCTTGTCTGCTGGGGCAAAGACTTTTGCCTATTGCTAGTCATGTTGCTGTTAATGTCAGGGACAATGCTACTATGGGTGTTCATTGTGAATGTTGCGCTTAGGATAGCATCGGGATGTCAAGTACTGGTAGGTCCTACTTTGCAACCAGGATTCGGCGATTGGCTATTGGGAGGAGCTCTGCGTCAAATGCATTCGTCATTCCAGGGTCCACGTTTCGCCTAAGCATCAAACCATGGACCCTGCGATGGGTAAGGATGGGCCTTCATGGCTTTGCTGCGGGGTTTTAGAGCCGTGGGTTTTAGGGCCCTGGGGTTTGTTGAAAGCATCTATCAACCAATTCCTGATGCCTCCTCATGATTATCGCAGTTTATCATCCCCCCTTGCCCATAAAAGCCAATTCGAAATCATCATGCCCAATTTTACACTTTGGACGAGTTTGGTTTGCATTCTTTTCTGGACTTCAGAGTTGTATGTCGGGTCCGCTAGTTGTCTTGGTCGGTCTTCTTGCCGGTACATCTAGAAAAGATTAGGGAAGTTTAGAGCCAAGAGTTCGGCCTTCCCACGGCTCGTAGGTACAGAGGTTTTTGCTTGTTGCTCTCTTGTTTTCCACGAGCCCTCTATACTGACCAACGCATCGTTCCATATGCTTCGGGTCAGTCGGGGGGATGCAGCAGATCGTGGCGTTGTTGCACGTGTTTCCACTGCTTGTTTGATATTGGCATGTCCGGTGTCATTACTTGAAGCCCAAAGGGTCCAAGTATCATTATGGTATTTGCTTATAGGGTATTTGGGGGTTCTAAGCATAATATGCCATAATGATACTTGGACCCTTTGGGAAGGTTTCCTCATCCTGTATATGCCGTCGTTGTTTTTAGTCTGCTGCTGGTACTGCTGTTTGGCTAGTTTGCTGCTACGACTAACCCACCACCACTGCTACAGTACTGCTGCTGCTTCTGGATTCGCTTCCTAAACATCCAAACCTTCTTTCAAGGCTTGTGCTCTAAACCCCGGACGCCTTCCGCGGGAATACTAATCATCGAGGTCTGAATCATTAGGAACAAGATGCGCTTGCGGTACCTATATGGATGTAGAATCCTTAGTATATTCCCCAAAACCTGATGGTAATATTGCTTGTCAAATCCCGCAGCTTTTGAGGTGGAAGCGCGGTTCTTCGGCAACTAGAGGCAGGGATTACGGGTTTGGGGCCCCTACTGGTACCCCCTATACCCTAAATCCTAAACCCCCCAGCCCTTTGGGGTTTAGGACTTAGAGGCTTAGAGGCTTGTTCAGGCTAGAAGATGGTTTGGGATTAGGGTTAGTGTTTAGGGTTAAGTCTTCAAGGTCTGAATGTTTTGACTTAACCGGGATTTAGAGATGAGGGCTTTTATGGTGCAGGCTTCTAGAATCTTGGGGTTCAGGCTTTGGGGTTTCAGTTCAGGTTTCACGGGCTGTTGGGGAGGTTGTCAGGTTCAGCGTTTTTGGATTACAGCGTTCGAGTAGGAACTAGGAATCTGGGGCAGGGATTTCGGGGTTTGTGGCTCGTTATGTGAGGCCTCGAATGAGACACTGCAGATCCTCCCTAAATGCCACAAGGGCGATTGGCCGTGGAGTTGGAGCTGAAGAAGCCCTAAATCCTAAGGCTGGAGCCTTGCTATGAAATTTATAGGGACTTTACTGAAACAGTGGGTTTTTAGGTAGGTCCCGGTGGAAATTCTACTTTGCTGAGATCAGAGAGGCGTGTGGCCCCCGACCCCGCACTCTTGACGTTTAAGGACACTCTCGAGCCTTGGAGCCCGTAATTTTGGGCCCTAACCCCTTAACCCTTAACGGAAGGAACCCTAGGAATCCCTGTAAGGGGACCCTAGGAATCCCTTTAAGGGAACCTTACTCTGACTACTAAGGCCCCTCCATTTTTAGGGGCAGTTGGCTCTCTGGGTACTTGACGAGGAGAAGGAAGTCTTCGAGATGCTCGAGGCGCCCAAGACGGAGAAGAAGGAGAACAGTAGTGTTTATCTACTAGGGTTTAGGGCTGAGGGCCTGGGGGATGGAAGGACCTGTCTTTCGGGGGTTGGGTGCTTTTTCTGCTGTTTTTCCCACAGGGTTCAAGGTTTCGGGGTTCTGGGGTGTTTGAGGGATTTAGAGTTTAGGGCACTTGAGAGGTTGGGGTCCTGGAATTTAAGTGGCATTCTGAACGTAGACTTCGACGCAGCGTCGGATTCGAATTGTTACGCTTCAGGCAACAGGGTTTCGGCGTGCGGCATTCGTTCAATGTCAAAGGCGTTTAGCATTTCGGGCAATTTAGTGTTGTAGACTTCAGGGGCTCCCTAAACCCTGAACCCTGAACCGGATATACCTGAAATTGTAGTAGGGTCGCTAACATAATTAGTTTAAGAGGTATATTCCTCAACTTGGGGATTGTGGAAGGTATGGGATCCATCATTGATGGGTGTGAGTATGATGGCGACAGCAAGCCTCAGCAAACCCACTTCGCTTCCTCCGTATGCACTCTGCCTGCCTGACAGCAAACGGGCCATGGTGGCCTGGAGGCCTGGATCCGATGATCATGCACAAATTAACAGACATATATGTGTGTATATATATATACCTATATACGCACAGACAGCCTTATGGTTATTATATATCCATATACATATGTATGCACACCTACGTAGTTGTTATTATATGTATAGAGAGAGAGAGGGAGAGAGAGAGAGAGTGACTTGTGGCATGAAGAACGGCTTGTCATTTCAGCACTGGCTCAGATAGTTAATTTGGCATTGGGAAAGGTGCTTTGGAGTTTCATTTCCTGACAGCTTTCTTGCATTAAACTGGCACACCACGAAGTTGCACGCTATCAACCCTTGAACCTTGAAACGATCGTTAAACGAACACCTGAGCCCGACATGGGAGTTTCCGAAAATAGGGGACCCTAATATTTATATATAGATATATATATATATATATATGTATATTGCCCTAAATAGTAGGCCATATTTTTATAAGGACCCTCAAAATGGATTTTGGAAACTCCGACATGGCGACACCGAAAACACTCCAGGAGGGAGACCAGCGAATGCGCGGCCGCCTCGCCGACCAAGAGGGGCCTCTCGTCCGGCCAGCGAGTTCCTGTAATTGGTTGTTTAGAGGGATAATTACGGTTGATGATATAAATTCTGCATTACAAATAATAAGGAATATACTATAATTCCCATAGTCGAGGGTCCGTAAGGTAATGCGGCTTGAAGGGATAATTATGACTTGCCCGGGCTTAGACTGTCTGGCTCTTAGTAGGGAATGGGGGAATGGATCTCTACAGTAGTCCCAGATAATCCCAACAATGGTCTCCATAACCCATTCCCCAATTCCCGACTAAGAACCATGCACTAGAGACTCCAGGCAGTTTGAGGGTTTCTTTGGGATTGAGCAGTACTTTGTCCAAGGGCAAAAAGAGGGACCCTTAAGAAGGACCCCTAGGTAGATACCCTTAATATAGCTAATATATATATATATATATATATATATGCATTGAATAGCCCATTATAGGGTAGGGCTCCCCATTAAGGATCCCTCCTTTTCCCCTTTGACTTTAGGGTTTTGCTTGTTGTTGAGATTTAGGGTTTTGGGGTTTGCGAAGAATTCATGAAATGAAAACGCCACGACACCGTGTAAAAGCCCTCCAGACTCCAGAATCCTTTCAACCCTGAAAGGCCTTGTACGGTAGAAGTCAAAAAGTTGGAACATCATTATCCTCATGCCCTTCAGGTAGAGTAGAGCGAATCCCAACACTAATCATCCTAAATCCATGTTCCAACTTTCTGGGGTTCACTATACTTGTGTTTGGTTTCGAAACGGCCTCTTCCTCAACTATTGAACAATTGGGTATTGGGCTCTCTGGGCAAACAGCCTCCCCCCACTCAGTAACAGGTGGATAATATTTACAGTCCTAGATATATATATATATATATAGATAGATATATTTATATATACAATATATGTATAGATAGCCCTTGTTATGACCCCTGATATAGACTCGTGCAGGCTGGGGCCAGTGCCCACTGCATAGGGTCTAGGGCCCAAGATTCAGAGTTCGAGGTATCGGAGTTGTGACTTGTGAGCCTTTGGGTTTAGGGTTGAGGGTTTCATGGCTTACTTAGAAGGGCAGGGGACTTAGTAAGTAGGTTATAAGTAGAGTTATAAGTACCCTAAATGGAGTTACCCCAATTATCACCCTACTTACAACCTACTTATTAAGTCCCCTGCCCCTCCAAGTAGGGTTGAGGGTTTCATGGCTTAGCGCTTAGGCAGCTATCTTTTTAAGAAGCTGGTGTCTGGAGATAAGGTTCACGGGGCCAAGGTCCAGAATTACATAAACTCTAAACTGTGGAAGATTCCGGGATCAGGGTAGAGTGCTGATAAGCCTCGAAAGCCCTGAAGCCGAATTCCGAAACGCATCGTAATGCAGGGGCTGAGGGTATTAGGGTGCCGGGGGTATTAAACTAGTGTGTTGTGCTACATAGGTTAGGGCATTACGGGGGCCCTGAGTCTTTAGAATAGTGTGTTGGGTTACTACTATTTGCTTAAGAACCCCCCAAAAAATAAAAAATATATTCCTTATATGGGGGTAATATAGGGATTATTGTTTTTTATTTTTTGGGGGTTTCTTAAGCAAATAGTAGGTTAGAGTAGAATCTAGTAATAGAGCACGCAGCCTTTAAGCTCTTTCGGGTACACGATCCCTACACAACCCGGCCAAAGCCAAGGCTCAGTTTAAGCTTCCCCAGGATACTGGTCAAGTAAGTCAAACCGGAGGTATACTGAGGTTTACGGCTTGGGGTTTCCTGATTGCTATAAGGCACCTCCGTTGGCGATTTGGATGCCCGAGGTGGTTCACACTGTCCAAGTTCCTGACCCCTTGGTCGCCGAGATATCGATGTACCCGCAGGCCGTGGTTTCCGTTCCGATTCATGATGCTGGCATCCTATCATAGTCAAAGTGCCTCTATACAAGTCTAGAGCAACATAGTAGCGAAGGAGTGTTCTAGTTATTCAGGACTCTGTGTTACTGCGTTGAAGCCTCCAAGGTTTTTATGCGGACTGCGGCATTGCCATCTAAAGAGCTGGTTGCACGAGCCAAAGTCATTTCCAGCTGTTTGTGTTTATTGCAATCATCCGCCCAGACCGGCATGGTCTACTAGGTGGCAATTTGGGAAACTTCTTAATTTCCCTTATGGTTGCTATAGAGGTACCTATTCATAAATACTTTTCAGAGCCCCAAAACTACAACCCAGTCTATATAGCTTCCCCAGTAGTACCCTTGTGCCCTTTTTCTTGTTGGGTTCGCTTATAAAAAACCGAAGAGTAGGAAACAGTGTACCCGCATTCTTTAGGGGCTACTGGGGCACCCAGACGAAACAACCCTTTAGGGGTTCCTTTTGCGGTTCGGGGTTCCGTTAAAGAAGCCCTGAAACCCCTTTTAGAATCCTTAAACCCTAAGCCTTAAACCCTAAGTCCTAAAGCCTAAACCCTTTCAAAGGAACGCCTAGACCAGCATAGTGCGACAAAGTCTTTTTCCGGTATCGAGGACGGACTTCCGCGTCCACCTGCCCCAACAAGCCCAAATCAGAACCTGGACCCGGGAGGATCTAGAAAGTAGATCCCCTAATTCGGGGCCCTATACTGCTAAGGGTACTTTAAGGGAACACCCATTAAGGGATCTACTTTTTGGATCCTCCCGGGGGTCTGGGAAACAAGCTGCCCAATGAAGCCTGATGACAACGTTACCCTGAGGGTCCATATACCCAAATATATAATACATACTTTGGGCCCAATGTGCCTATATAGGGAGTACTTTGAGGCCAAAGTAGATACTATTTGGATACATGGACCCTTAGGGTTATAGCAGCTTCAAGCAGCCATCGGCAATAACGAGATTATTCATTTATAAGCCGGCAGTCCCATTTATACATCACCCTATACTAAAGCCCTGTACGCCCCGAACCGAGCGCCGTAAACCCAAAATCGAGCACCCTAAACCTTCAACCTTCAACCCTAAACTCCAAACCTAAAACCAGAAACCCCAAAAGCCCTAAAACCCCCACATTTCTACCTTATAAACCTAAACCCTGAACCCTAAATACCCTAAACCCTAAATACCCACATTTCAACCCTAAACCCCTGAACCCTAAACCTAAACCCTAAACCCTGAACCCTAAACCCTAAGCCCCTAAACCCTATAAATAGAGGTTTAGGGGTTCGGGGTTTTAGGGGTCTAGGAGTTTAGGGTTTAGGGGTATAGGGTTCAGTGGTGGATGGGTTTAGGGTTTAGGGCTTAGGATATATTTAAAAGATGTTGAAGGTTTTGGGTAGAGGGTGCACAGGATCCCACAGACGCTCGGGAAGCCCTTGCTCGTCGCCACCGAGCTCTTCGCAGCCGGAGGAGGAGGCGACCAACACCTTGTTTCCCTTTTCGGGGAGAGAGGTCGGCTTCTCCATCTCCTGGCATCGCCTGCGAGGAGCGCTGTCGCTGCCACTGCATGCTGCAGTGGCCATGGAGGTCTCCGAGGAAGGGAGCCGGGGAACAGTACGTTCACTCACCGTCGGCTGGGGCTCCATCGGTCTGCACCTCGGGGCAAAGGCCCAAGGATGCCTAAACCCTGAGCCCTATCAAGCCGTGGCCCGTCTTCGCAGTATCGACCTAATACCCTAAACCCTAAATACCCACATTTCAACCCTAACCCCCTATAAACCCTAAACCCTAAAAACACCCTAAACCCTAAACCCCTAAATACCCACATTTCAACCCTAAACCCAGAACCCTATAAATCCTTGGCCCCTCTTCGCAGTATCGACCTAATGCCCTAAACCCTAAATACCCACATTTCCACGCTAAACCCTGAGCCCTATAAAGCCGTGGCCCCTCTTCGCAGTATCATTTCAACCCTAAACCCTAACCACGAAACCCTAAACCCTGAAGCCTATGAATCCTTGGCCCCTCTTCGCAGCATCATTTCAACCCTAACCCCTGAACCCTATAAATCCTAAACCCTAAACCCTGTCCTATAAATCCTTGTCCGTCTTTGCAGTATCGACCTAAATACCCACATTTCAACCCGAAACCCAGAACCCTATCAAGCCTTGGCCCGTCTTCGCAGTATCATTTGCCCCTATAAACCTAAACCCTGAACCCTAAACCCTGAACCCTAAACCCTATAAACCTAAACCCAGAACCCTATGAATCCTTGGCCCCTCTTCTCAGTATCATTTCAACCCTAAACCCTAACCCCGAAACCCTAAATACCCGAAACCCTAAATACCCTAAACCCTAAATACCCTAAATAAACCTTAAATACCCACATTTCAACCGTAACCCCCTATGAATCCTTGGCCCCTCTTCGCAGTATCGACCTCACAGAGGGACTCGGAGCCGACTCGGCCGTAGTGAGCGGGGGCCTCAGCTGGCCCACTTGGAAGGGCAGGGGGCTTAGTAAGTAGGTTATAAGTAGGCTTATAATTGGGGTAACTCCATTTAGGGTACTTATAACCTACTTCCTAAGTCCCCTGCCCTTCCAAGCAGAGCCTCCAAAACCCCTTAATTAAGGAATAGACCTTAAATCATATAAGGGATCCCAATATAACTTAAGGTATATTCCTTAAATCATATAAGGGATCCTACTATAATTTAAGGTATATTCCTTAAATTATATTATAGGATCCCTTATATGATTTAAGGTCTATTCCTTAATTAAGGGGTTTTGGAGGCTTCGGGCCTCAGCCAGGACCCCCCCAAGTGCCCCTATAATGAGGGCTTCAAGGGTTTAAGGGTTTAGGGTTTAGGGGTTAAGGGTTTAAGGCTGTTAAGGGTTTTCAGGGTTTTAAGGGTCAAGGGCTTAGGGGTTTAAGGGTTTGAGGACTTCGGGTTAAGGTTTCGAGGGTTGAAGGGTTGTGGGTTTAGGGGCATGAGTGTGCCCTTATAGCCCTTAATCATGGGTATTCAGGGTCCAAGGGGAAAAGGAGAGACCCTTAATGGGGACCCCTACCCTATAATGGGCTATATAGTGGGTATATAATAGCTATATTAAGGGTATATATTAGAAGCTGCCCCCACCCTGTAATAGTGGTACAGTAGGAATATAATATGGCCCTTATATAATCCTTATAGTCACTATTACAGGGTGGGGGCAGCTTCTAAGTTATATACCTAGGGGTCCTTCTTAACCTTGGAGACTCGTCGTGGGTAGTTGTGAGGCCCAGAGCTCCTTTTGAGTTTAGATTTGAGGAGGTGTCCGTGGATTTTTGGGGGATTTGGGGGCTTTAACCCTAAACCCTAAACCTAAACCCTAAACCCTAAAGCTTTCGGACTTCAGTATCGGGCTGGAGGGTTTTCAGTGATTTTGGGCTTAGGTGGTGTTTTAGGGGATTTGGGGGTGGTAGGGCTGTGCAGAGCTTGAGGGCTTGAGGGTTTTGGGACGTATGGGGTTTAGGGCTTTTGGGTTTCGGGTTTTGGCTGCATGAATGAAGCTTCAGATAGGGAATGAATATAACGGTTCAAAGTTCAGGGTTTCTATGAGTGTTCGGCATTAAAGATTAACAGTTCGGGGTTTCTACACATGTTCGGAAATGGTACTGTATTTTCAGAATTTGTATGGGGTCGCTGAGGGGTTGACTTAATGGTGCGGTTAAAGCGTCCTACAAGGCTTTCTGGTGCTTACGGAGTTGAAGGTGGGTTGCCGGGGCCTGAACATAACTATTTTGGGAGTTCAGGGCGGCACAGTTCAGGGCTTTTCGGTTGAAGGGACGCAGAGCCTTTCGGGATATCCGGCTTGCGGGTCCTTTGTTCGGACAGTCTGAAGCCCTTCACCTTGAGCCCTAAACCCACATCTGTGTCTAGAACAGCGGGTATGATGAGTTTATGGTTTAGGGTTAGTATGATGCAAGAAGTTTATCTCCCACATCTCCAGGTGCAAACGCACATTCCGAATGAGCCCTATGCTCACTCAAGAGAGCCTCAATCTGCCCCCCTACTTCATACCAGATCGGACCCCATCAACCCCCAATTGTGAACCACCAGCTGTGCATACCCCGTTACTCTTAATCCATAATACGGCCTTTGTTGTTTAGCTTGTTCCTTCTTAATTAAGGACCTCCAAGAAACGTATTACCCTCAACACCAAACCCTGAAGTGCTGCTTGTAAGGGGAGTGCTGTAGGGGCCTTATCGGAATAGGGTTTGAGGGTTCCTTATAATCAACCCGAAGCCCTAAACCCGCAAATCTCAGGCTTATACTACCCCCTTTTAACCTTTAAAGGGACAGAAGCCCTGAAACCGTAATCCTTTTAAACCGGTTGACGATATAAATCCTGCGTTACCCATAATAAGGAATATACCATAATTCCCATACTTTAGGTTCCTTAAGGCACTGCAGGATTTATATCATCACCCTAAACCCTAAACCCTACACCTTATAGATCCCCTTAAAGGTACCCTTATAGATCCCTTTAAAGGAACCCTTACCATTTAGATCATCAACCGAAGGAAGCCCTAAACCTAAAACCCTAAACCCAAAAAAGCCCCCAAAAAACAGGTACCCTTATAGATCCCTTTAAAGGAACTCTTATAGATCCCCTTACAGGTACCCTTATAGATCCCTTTAAAGGAACCCTTATAGATCCCCTTAAAGGTACCCTTATAGATCCCTTTAAAGGAACCCTTAGGATCATCAACCGAAGGAAGCCCAAAATTACCGAGGCTAAACCCTTAACCCTAAACCCTTAACCCTAAACCCTTAACCCTAAACCCTAAACCCTAAACCCTTAACCCTAAACCCTAAACCCTAAACCCAAAAAAGCCCAAAAAGACCGAGGTAAGCTTCAGTCGGGCGAGCTCGTCGAGGCCTTGGAGCTCCCTCAGTTCGACGACGCGCAAGGCCCCCCCGGACTCTTCGAAGTTTCGGTGGGGTGTTTGTTAGGGGTTTCGGTGGTTTTTAAGGGTTTTTAGGGGTTTTGGAGTTCGGGGTTTAAGGGGTTATGAAGTTCGGGGTTTTAGGGGTTTTGGAGTCCGGGGTTTAGGGGTTTTAGGGGTTTTGCAGTTTAGGCCTTCGGGCTCAAATTAGGTTTAGGGCTTTGGGTGTATGTTGACAGCAAAGCACCGAGCATGAGCAGTGACGTGATAATCACCACAGCTGTGGTAGCCGCAATCTCAGACATACTCCAAGCCTGCAAGTATACAGCCAACATCAACAAGCAAACACTTGGGGATCTGAAGCCTTATCGCTCTTGGAGGCTTTTCAGTTTGTTTTGTTTTGGCTTATGGTTTGTTTTTCTTTGCAGTGGCCCTCCAAAAAATCGCTTTCTGATCATTATCTGTTGAGCTGAGTGAAGGAAGTCTGTAGGACCTACTTTGGGCTACTTGAAGTCCGAAGGATACACCCGAAACCCTAAACCCTAGACAAAGGGGCCCAAGCCCACAACGGCCCACAACTGTCGCCGCATCTTCCGCAGGCGTCGTGAGAGTCAGGATCCGGGTGGAGAAGGACACACAGAGCAAGATCCCTATACGCCGTTTAGGGTTTAGGGTTTAGGACCAGGGTTTAGGATTGAAGGGGGTTTAGGGTCTAGGGCATTCGCACAGAGTTCATTGAAGGGTGCTACAAGGGTTCTACACTTGGGATTTTCGGGTCTCGGTTTTCTTGATCTCTAAGCTTGGGTCCATGAACGAAGAAAGCACAAACGTAAAGCACTGAAAAGCCAGAGCCTAAAGCATCCAGCCGTTGCTACCTTCAGGTTTTGGAGACTCCCCTGATTCCGAGTGGGTTTCTTGTTGCTTCTTAAGTACGAAGGTTGCCGCGACACTCGTGCTTCGGGTTTAGGGGATAGCGGTAAACAAGGCTTTGGGCTATAGGGCTTTTGCTGTAAGGCTTCGGCTTTGCGACCCGCATGTTTTCTGCAATTTCCCGACAGCTGTCTGTGTTTGCGACATGGTGGCCTGGCTTTGCACTGGGAATTTCCATTCAGGTTTTGCAGAGAATGCAGATTCTACCATAGTCGACGAGATGGGGAGCTATGTAAGAGATTGATGTCATGTCCTCCATACTACGTATAGTATTAAAACCTCTCCCCAACACCCTAAACCCCAAAGCCCTCAAGCCCTAAATCCAAACACTATAAATACTCTACATCCTTCGCCTTACCCTTCAGACCCAACACAGTATAATCTTACTCGTTGTAGTAGACTATATATAGTATACTATAGTATTTCATAATACAGACTAATCTCTAGCTCGAGTATGTCAGCACCTGCGAGGACAACACCCTCGGGTACGCGACGCTCCGGGAACAGCAGGTGCTGCCTTTCCCCAACAGTAGCGGAACTCATGTGGGTAGTTGTCCCTTTGGGGGTGCCCTAAATATTTGGTGCCGTACTTTCATAGGGACCCAAAAAGGGACCCTAATTTTGACAACCACCCATGTAGTATATATATATATATATAATTCTGCCATAAAGTACCTATAGAGGGGGTACTTTAGGACTAAAGGATCTACTCTGTGAGTGCACGGACCCTTGCAGGGTTCGGTGGGACCATGACGTGGGGTTAGGATGCAAGGATTACGGTTTAGAGTGTAGAGTTGATCCTGTCCAAAGCGCAGTTACGGTCTAATTCGCTGGCCAGTGAGGTAGCTCAATGCATGCATGAGGACAAGTGTTGACACATATGCGGCTTGTGCATATTTTTTGCATGCTTGCACGGATGTAAGTGATGACTGCATGCGATGTATATGTATGTATATATATATATATGTATATATAGTTAGTAAAGTCTGCAATCGCCGCACCCGATGTCTCAAGCCAGAGCTCACTGCTTCGCTTGGGCCTATAAGCCCTGGCGCTGACGTAACCCGTTACTTGGAGGGTCGGGGGACTTAGTAACTGGTTATTTTAGGGACTTACAAGTACCATAACCCCAATTAGGGTCCCTTTTGGGGTACAGCAAAGTCTACTTACTACCTACAAGATCACAAATCCTCTAGCGGTTCAGTGTTTAGCGGTTTAGGGTTTTGGGGCCAGTTTAGGGCCTCTGCATCCCTGAACCCAAACCTCTACCCACCCAAAAGCAGCCTAACCCGGCAGCCCTGAACCCCCTCAACCCAAACCCTACACACCTGTTACACACTTAAAACCTACCAACTCCACAGGGCCTTTATACGCACTTTCTTGCAACCAAGACCCTTGTAAAGCAGTCTCGTTGCATCCAGAGAGCCCAATACCCCACAACTACAGGATATACTGCAGATCACGGTACGAAGCCCCTTTCCTTTTTGAAGGGCTAAGAACACTCGTCCATAAAATCGCCATAGAACCTCACTTACAACTTAGGTACTGCCCCCATACAGTAAGAATCTTTAATAGGGCTACTATTAAGATCCTAATATATCTATGTTAGTATTATTCAACTATTACTGAGTGGGGGCCGTACCCAACCTACAACCCTCAAGAACCCTACACAAAAGTGTTAAGCTCTCTATGGAAAGCTCTTACAACCCTCAAGAACCCTACAAAAGTTTTAAACTCCTAAACCCCTAAACCCCTAAACCCTTAACCCTAAACCACTAAACCCCTAAGCCCTAAACCCCTTAAGCTCTCGCTGCAGGCTGTCTACTTGGAGGCCCTGGCACCTGAGAAGCCACGCGAGGGGTAAGCTCTGGCGTGACATCTTTGGAGAGTTGCCTCGGCAGTGACACCTTCTTAGCATCTTAGGGGTACTTAGAAATGATTTTCATATTTGGTTTTTATAATCCCTAAGAAACAGCTAAGATTACAATTTTTGCTCGGGTTCTAAGTTCAGTATAGGTATAGGGTGCCTTAACAATTAGAACAGGGTTTTTGGGCCTCGTATCCTGGATTTATTCAGGCCCGTATATTAGCCCTATCCCTCCAAGGACCTCATACTTAGGGCCCTAAACCCCTCAAGGACCCCATAATAAGGTCCCTGGAGGCATACATAGGGTAACTGCAACAGCAACGGTAAGGACTCTTGTTAAGGGTTCGATTCGGGAGGAGTCGGCAGAGCAGAGACACACTCTTGGCGACAGTATAGTATGGTATAGTACAGTCTTTTACTATTGTAAAGTGTAGTATAGTCTAGTACAGAACAGTACAGTATATATAGTATGGTATAGTAAACCATTTTTTGAAGATTGCAAAGTATAGTATGATATAGGGTAGCATAGTACATTGCTCGTAAAACAACAGAAACACAAAATGCGTTCAAACCAATGTTGAAACTGATGTTGAAAATCGTATGCACGCCAAAACGCAAATGTTTGTGTTAGTCAGATCAACTGCAAGCTGCAAAATCATGTCAACAATAAAAACGATGTAGACAGCAATCATGACTAGGGCATAAGGACTGAATGCTGTTGCCAGACGATGCCATAACCCAGGCAGTCTAGACGAACTAATTCCTTGTGATAATCCGCACATAGTGCATACCAAAACCTATTCCAGCCTTTCATTGACCATAAAGTACGAGCTGACAGATTCGAAAGTCTACAGAGGGAGGTTGGGGTGTAGTTTCGTGGCGGTTTAGGTGTTCTAGGGTTGGTTCCCAGCTGATTTCGGGCCAGACAAGAGTGTAAGTGCCCCTTCGACGCGCGCTTGGGTTTCGCGTGCGCCGGGCAGCGTGAATCGTGTCCTGTCAGAGGAATTCTCCTTTAATCGGGGCCCAAAACCTGCAACCCCATACCCCTTGAACCCTTAAAGCCCCCTTATAAACCCTAAACCATAATCCTAGCTTCTAATTCTGAAATCCAACAAAGCAGCTGATTCTCTTCTCTTCTTCTCTCTCTCTCTCTCTCTCTCTCTCTCTCTCTCTCTCTCTCTCGCTCTCTCTCTGTCACACTCAACACAAAAAGATGCGCCGCAGCCATGCAGAGATCACACGTTCTTAGTTTATCCTAGAGTCCTGAGCTTTTACTCCCTGAGCCCTAAACCCGTAAGCCCTTTGCCTTGGCCCCCAGACCCTGCAGCCCTGGGCCCCCTTCGGGAATTCATTTTTTGGGAACGGGTTCCTTAAAGCAACCATCAGGGTTTAGGGTTTAGGGTATGAAATAGAAGTTGATACTTTTTTCTCTTCGGTTACTCCAAAGCCCAGTTACTACTAATCCTTCCCTTTGGGCCCCTGAGGATGTCTTGCTGTGATTTCACCTCACTCAAGGAGGTCCTCCGAACCGAGTGCTGCACTACTGAACCGATAAGACGACAAACTACTAAACCCTAAACCCTGCCAGCACGCCCTTCAATGGAGCCCTTATGGTCCTTAATTGTGGGGTTTTCAGGGTACAAGACCCTAAACTGTCTTTCGTCTGATTTCAGTTTAGGCTCCGTTTACCTAAATAATGGGTTTCTGGGGTATACGGTTAGTAACCTATACTTTGTCAGGTAATTTGATGGTTCTGTTTTGGGTTTTGAGAAAGGGGGTGTGGGGTTTGAGGGTTGTTTGGTAAGGCTGGGGGGCTAGAGGTTTAAGGAAGTAGAGCATCGTTGTTGTTGATGGCTTGGGTGCTTTCTTTTCGCGAAGTGCAGTTGGTGAGCTCTCAACCCTCAAACCCCAAACCTGATAAACACAGCCCTAGACGTGTCTGCACTCGGTCTGTTAACGGCTCGCTACCCGGCCACGTGCAGCGTGCGGGGCGCGTCTCGCGCGGGACCAAGGAAGTGTGATCTGCGTGGTTTGAGTTTACGAAAGCGATCCCAAACCCCAGTCTTCGTCTCAGCAGAAGCCCTACAGTGCAAGAAGAACGACCTAAGTGATACCTGCAGCATCATCAGTCGGTTGCTTCTACCCGAACCGGGCTAAGTACAGGGAAACGAGCCAGTTGATGTAGTGTTAATGCTTGGCAGTGAGGTGCACATATATGCTAATGTCTACGCATGAAATGTCATGAGACATTACCAAAACTGTTCCTTGTGGTTCCATGGTTCCTGAATATACTTCTACTGTACTACAGAAAGAAATTTCTGCTAAATATTGAGACACTTTTTATTAAGATACAGATGCCCATCTGCCCAAGCCCTCGATCATTCGCACCCGGGGGCGGGTGTTGCTGCTCTGGCTTTCAGAGAACCCTAAATCCCCAACCCTGTAAGCACTAACCCCTACGCCCGACAAGCCTTGCGTACAATTCCAATGCTCAGGTTTCGAGGCTTCAGACCTAAAGTCATATACATTTTGAGGCTCAGAGGCTAAGGTTTCAATGTTTTGGGCATGTGGATAGGGGTGGTTAGCTCGTAGGGCTTGCGGCTTAGGTTTCCAAGGCTTTGTGGATAAAGATTGCGGGTCCGAACTTCTAGGGTTCAGGGCTTGGCGTTCTTGCTTCCCGGACATTCCGACGTTTCTCAATTCAGGAACAAATTGTTTTGCTCAAATCATTTAAGGGCCCCTGCTTTAATATGCGGATTATTCCTTACCTAGGTTAAGGGATATAAGAAAGTGGGGGGGGTTTTGTTGCTGAGGATGGAGGTTTGCTCTGAGCTCGGGTTGGAGCTTCAAAAAATCTGCAGAGTTTTCTCTTGTAGGAAGAGCGAGACTTTGCTCTTTCCAGGATTCCAAGTAGGACCCAAAGTGTCGGAAGACTCCACATTCGAGGATTTGGTGTCCTGACAACAACCATACATGCTAGCCCCACTCTGCAGCCATACCCGCGTGAAAAAAATAAGATCAGCAGAAATGTGGTACGGTGTCCTAATCCTATGGCCAGACTATACCTAAATACGAGGTACTCTGGAGCCTGAACATTGCCGTGTGTCTGCACATGCTTCCTAACATTGTCGTATAACTTACTTCCCCAGTACCCAAACTTAAAGTTGTTTGCATTCTTATGAACTACCAGTAGTAATCTGAAAAGTTTAACCGTTTATTTATTTATGCAGCATTTAGTGTAGTTGCGCCATGGTCTTCTTTACATGTTTCCGTTGGCTGTAGTTTAGGGTTCTTGGTTGAGGGAATACCAACCCTCCAATCAAAACCCATAGCCTTAGACCTTACAGTGTTGTTCCCGTAGCATTAACCCTTGACCCATTGGCCCCTAAAGCCTTAACATACCCTGAACCTTAAACCCTTAAATACCCTAAACCCTAGACCCCGAACATTCGGTTTACTCAGACTCAGCCAAGGTCTCCGGACAAGCTCCTGCGGAGCGCGCGGGGCAGTGATTGAGGAGCGTTCTTCACCCAGCCCTCACGACTCCATCTTTATCAGTCATATGAGCACTAAGGGTTTAGAATCTTGGTTTAGGGCTTCAGGAATTACTGTATACAACCTAAAACCCTAAACAAAATAGCCCCGAACCCCAAAACCCTAAACCCAAAACCCTAAACCCGCAAACCCTAAACCCAAAATCCCCAAACCCAAAACGCTAAGCCCTAAAACCTTAAAACCCCTAAAAGTCCAATCCCAAAACCCCTAAAGCCCCAAACCTTAAACCCTAAGTTACTTTGAGGGTGGGGTCCTGGGCTCGGGCATCGAGAGGTGCCCCACTCAGGGAGCCGGGGGGGAACCGTGACCAGGAGCTCTTGCAGTTACTCTGGTTTAGGTCCTTTAGGGTTTAGGGTTTAGGTTGGTATCGTTTCCTTGGGGTTTCTGACTCAGGATTTAAGCAGCGAGTTTAGGGGATTCATGATAAGTGGTTTTTTTCTGAATTCGGGTTTATGATCTAGGGGTTGTACAGCGGCTTCAATTGGGGTTTCTCAATTATTAGGGCTTAGGGGACTTACTTGTCCAGTATTGGGTCTGTAGGATTTAGGGGGGGTTCTCAAAACACGGGTAGTTTTGTTTGGGCAAGAGTCATGCTTTTGCGACGGCTTCGGTCATGACAAAACAGATATTCTGTCCGAAACTATTGAAAGTCTGCAAAGCTGTTATCGTCACAGTATCTCTATTGTCGAAGTTTGAAGAACTACCACAACGCTATTCAATATTCCTGGAGGCTTCTCATGATAAGCATTGCACAAACTAACCGAAACTCTTTTCTCCTGAACCCTGAAACGTACCTACAGTCACCATGGTAGTTCCTTGGGTGGAGCTCTTTGGTCCCCCTCTGCTGCTTCCGAAAGTGGGTCCCTGGGCGTGTCCCAGGGACCTGTGAGAAACATGCCAGGGCTCGAAGGGCTTCGTTCGAATGCATATGGGAGTTTTCGAAAATCAGGGGTACCTTACTTTGGGGTCCTTATAGTTTTGGATAGTTCTAATAAGCAACCCCTAAAAACAATATAGGTAACTATGACGTCCCCTACATTGCAACCCGAAAACTCCGAGCCCTCAGCCTTGGGTAGTAAGAGTCCATATTATGGGGTCATATTAAAGGGCTGTATACATTCTATGTTATAAATATGTCCTAATTGTTGCGGAGTGGGGGCAGCACCCAGCCTAGACCTCAAACTCCGAACTGGCAAGCTGAATACCTAAACCCAGAAAGCCCTCCAAGCTCAACGCTACAGCTGAAGTTCCACAAGATAAGATGAGTTCAGGATTTAGGTTTTAGGGTTTAGGCTACATCTCGAAGCATACAAGATAAGATGTCGATTTGTTGGTATTTCGGAGGGTCCGGCCTTCATGTTCCATCTTGATGCCTCTGAACATGTGCAAGCCGATTCCCCAAAATGACATGTAGTAGTTAGAATGGGGGGTTGGGGGTATAGTATAGTTGATCTCCTGTACCATAAGGAAGCTGTGGGGACAGTACGAGTTTTTATTCAGGTTTCTATGTGAACTGAATCAATCAAGTTTGTGTTTCTGATTTCTGACCCTAAACCCGACTCCCTAAACCCTAATCCCTTAAACCGTAAACCCTATAAACCCTAAATCCTGAACCCTCAATCGCAAACTCCGCCCTTGCGAAGCACTTGGAAGGGCAGGCAACTTAGTAAGTAGGTATAAGTAGAGTTATAAGAACCCTAAATGGAGTTACCCCAATTATCACCCTACTTATAACCTACTTACTAAGTCCCCTGCCCTTGCGAAGCACCGGAAGCTCTGGTATGTTGCGCTCCCCTCACGATCGGACGTCTGCTCTAGCCGACTCCGAGGCTTTTCGAGCATCCTCAGGAATTACTTATGACTTTTTATTTTTGTTCATATAATTTATAAACCCAAGAGGACATGAAAGCTGTTATGTTTTATTCTGGTTCTGGAAGTAATTTCCGTTTATCGAATCTTAGGGCCTTTGGGTGTAGGGTTTGGGGCTTTGGGTTTTTAGAGCCCTAAGGTCCCAGAAGGCCATCCTTCTCATGCTTTAAGGACCTATTTCCGTAACAGGAGTCCAAACCCGGCGTTGAGGTGTAGAAGCTCAAGGAGCTGTGTTTCGGTCTCAGGCGTTAGTCGTTTTTGTTCCTGAGCTGTAGGCTTGGTAGAGAAAACAGCGGGCAGGCTTTGTTTCTGCGAGGACTTATGCCTCCATATCGTCCTCTTTCCCTTCAGATTCCAGGTGTCCAGCTAGTGTGGCTTCAGGCCCCAAACGCTATACTCTGTTTTGTTTTTGGCACTGAAAACCCTACCCCTAAGGGTCCATGTACCCCAGTAGTATATACTTTGGCCTTAAAGTATTCCCTTTTTAGGTACATTGGGCCCAAAGGTCCAAAGTATATATTATTTGGGCACATGGACCCTTAGGGTACTATTTGGGCACTTGACCCCTGTGGGCCTTTGTGCCCTACCAGGGCCCCCCCCCCCCCACGGGTCCGTTAACAGAGTCATTGTGGCCGTTACGAGTGTGTGTTTGGGTTTTTGTTTAGAGGGAAGTTGGGGGGGGATCCAGGTAAAACCTCAGCCCTAAAACGCAGTTTTGCAGAGGAATGGACTCTGCAAAGTCGGGTTTAGGGTTTGAGGTTTAGGGTTTAATTAGAGTTAAGATGTTAGTTAAGAGTTTAGGCTGCCGGCTTCCAAGAATCAGGGATTTAGGGGTCTCGGGCCTCAGACTGCTGGGCCTGCTACCTTAAAGGGTCCAAAGTACCTACATGGTAGAATGCAAGTATGGTTTCTACCTTAGGAATTAGTATGGTGAGATGGGGAAGCATCCCCATAACAATACCTGGGGCCTTTTGGGCTTCTAGAACTCTATGTTCCACTTGAATCTAATTCATCCTTAAACCCTAGCCCGAAGACTCCACATCGCCCGAAGTAGTACATTACGAACTGTTTTCAGGCGCTAAACCCCAAAGCAGGCACTATTTGTAAGCTTGGAGTCTTAGGGTAAACCCTGAGCCCAACCCCAATTGCCCCAGTCAGCCGCAAATCAAGGCACAGGTGAACCCGCAATCCCTTTCTGAAAGGGCCCTAAAACGGTTTGAGTGTGCCTAGAGTATCCAAGGTACTTCAGAAAAGGTAAATGCAGTAATGTCAGGGTCATTTTCCTGCTTTCTAAAACGCACATTGGTAATGCGAGGGAATGGCCACTTACAACATAGAAATTCCGATTTCCTGGTCCCTACTTTTTATGGGTCTTGTGGTCCTGAAGGCTCCTTGGGATTTATGCGTTTCGTTCATTCTAGTATAAGCCCTTAAAAGGGCAAAAGAAAGCCACTGGGTCTGAGCCGAGCAGAGTTCGTGAGACCTAGATCGGTGACTCCCGAAACCAGATTGGGTGGTTGTCAAAATTAGGGTCCCTTTTTGGGTCCTTATTATAATACGGCACCTAATATTTGGGGTCCCTTTTTTGGGTCCTTATAATACGGCACCTAATATTTAGGGTACCCAAACAGGGACCATAATTTTGACAACCACCCAATAGACTCTGGGCGGCCGCATCCGCACCGGGCAAACCAAAAGCCCGTTATGCCTCGCGACACACAAAAGCGCCGACGGAGCTAGGAAGGTTCCATGAGAGCCCATGAGCCCTTTGTCATGGGGATGCCCTGTGATTTAGGGATTAAGGAATTTCTAGTTAACGAAGAAAATCTCCATATTTAGCAGAATTAAGTACCCCTTAATTGCGGAGGTATGGGGGCTCGCTGGAATTGGGGGCTGAGGGCATGGAGTTTAGGCACGATTGGCTTTATGGCTTTAGGTTTTTGTAGTTTTAGGGTTTAGGCTTTAGGAATTCGGCACTTTAAAGGCTTAAGTGCTTTATAGGGTTTCAGGCTGCATTTGTTTTAGGGTTTTAGAGTTTCGAGTTTAGGGCAGGTCGAGGTTGCCTTCGCGGCCTGCGGTTACTTAGGGAACGTAGCACTTGTTGTTTCGAGGAGTACCATATACCTAACATCATATACATCCCTACCTTGTGCCAACAGAGAACAAGCCCTGAACCCTAAGCGAGAAGGCCCAAGCCCGAAATAAAATATTTGTGTATAGATGTACAGCTGCATACACACACATACACATACATACATACATACATACATACATACATACATACACCTACGTTTACATATATACATGGATACATACATACATACATACATACACATACGTATACATACATGCATACATACGTACATACACACGCATACACACATACACACGTACATACATTCGCAGAAACGTACATACATACATTTATACATACATACATACGTTCATGCATACATACATACATACAGACATACATGCATTCGTACATATATACATATCCACCTACAGACGTACATGCATACATGCATACATAAACTCTATATCACGTTTGCATATTTGAGAACTGCGTGCAGGGCTTTCCTTTGAATGGCGGAGGATCCTTCGTGCAGGATACTACAGAAGCTTCAATAATTACCGTTATTGTTCCCCACAGGGTTCCTTATTGTATAGTATACCCGAAACCAGAAACCCTTATGCTAATTGCTACGGCCCCTCTGTTATAGAGCCCTTCTAGTAGGCCTTTTAAAGGAACCCTAGAAATCCTTTCATCGGAACCCTATTTTAATAATTACGGTGTATATATATATATATATATACCACAGTGATCCTCGCGATCTGACGGCAGTCCTATGGTTCATGTAGATGTAGACCCCGAGTTACCGAATCCCACTTTCTCCAAGGGTTTTGGGCTTAGGGTCTGGGGTTTGAGAGTTTAGGGTTCAAAGGCCCTGCACATTCAGCCAAGAAAGTCCCTGCACGGACCCCGCCTGCAGTGCACCCATCCCCCGCGTAGGCACCGCTTGCTGCGCCTCTGTTGCTCTCGTTGGGTGCCCGGCGCCTTTCCAACAGAGGCCGGGAAGAATCTGCCAAGACAGCCATTCAAGTTTAGGGTATGCAAATATATATATATATATATATATATATGTGCCAACCAAGTCCCCTTAGTGTTGGGATGTTCCTGAAATTGAATATTTACTAGCGGTGTGAAGAATTTTCTGTTTTTTGGCATTGGAGTGTGTGGTTTTATGCTATGATATAGAAGCCTCAATAGTCAGCAATAGCTTTCTCTCAAAGTTCCTATAGGGTCATAAATCACTATACCCAGAAACCTTACTCAGGACCCTCTTTGCACCCTGTGCAACGTGGAGACTTTTCGGCGCAGGGCATTGGGTTTGGCAGCTTGGAGGTGTTCATATCAACGACCTCTAGGGTCGTCGTAGCAATCGACGAGCTGGCGTTGTGCGACATGGCATGTAGCTGCAGCCAACCATATAATCGCGTATAGTCGCAGTATCCGTAAACGAGTCAACATGCAGACCAGACTCATCAAGCTGGATTCTTCTCGATATTGCCAACCCCTCGAGCGACCCGAAACCTTTGCCCTAAACCCGAAAGTAACATACCATAGGGGCCTAGAGAGTTACCAGTAGTATTTTAGGGGTTCTTTATTATGAAATATAGTACAATGGGCCCCGCATTCCTATTCAATTGTTGAGGCCCCTATGTTAGCACCGAAAAAACTCCAGACCCCCGAAGCTCTACTTGGAGGGGCGGGGGGCTTAGTAAGTAGGTTATAAGTAGGGTTATAATTAGGGTAACTCCATTTAGGGTACTTATAACTCTACTTATAACCTACTTACTAAGTCCCCTGCCCTTCCAAGTAGTGCTGCTTTGACAGGCAGGCGGGCGGCAAGGCCTGCACTAAGGGGCTGGTCCTCGTGTTGACGGCTTAGGATTAGGCTTCATGCAAGGTTTAGGGTTTCTGATTCAGGGTTTAGGGTTTATGATTCAGGGTTTAGGGTATATGACTAAGGGCTTAGCATTTAGGGTTTCTGATTTAGGGTTTGGAGAACAAGACGTTTAGAGTTTAGAGTGTAGGGTTCCGGCTCCTGCTGCTGATTGACACTGCGACGACTCATATGCCTACTATTGCTAATTACAGTACTAGTTACGACTACATTTAGGGCCGCTGTAAGGGTTGAGCATTTAGGGGAGATCCGGAAGGTATAGAGGGCGTCCTGCGTAGGCAACTTGGCTTCTAGTGTGTGCCAGCCGCTGCAAATCAAGGTGTCTAGACGATATACCAAAGGGCCCCAAAAAGCACATAATCAAAAATTAGGATAGGGATATCCATATACAACCCCGTATAATGAAGCCCAGTAAGGTAGGGATATCCCTCCTATACCAACCTCTTGGTCTAGTGTCTGAGGGTTTCGGGTTCGAGACCCACTAAACCCACTAAATCAGCCCTATCTATAGGGTCATATCCTACCCCTTGTTTGGGGTGCCTCCTTTTCAAATAAACAGATCCTCACCATGAACCTATATGTACCCTACGAAGGAGTAATTAGGGCCATGACCCGATGTTCAAAGGCCTAAGACCATGCCCGGGCTTTCAACTACCCAGACCCCCGTGAGAATCCAAAAAATATATAGATCCCTTAATGGGGGTTTGTATAAAGTACCCTCAGTAGTATGGGGCAGCAAATTGGGGGATCTACTTTCGAAGATGAGAGGAGCTCCCCTAAACTTAAACACTTCAAAAAACTGCACCCTAAACCCCTCGAACCCTAAATGACTATAGGTAAAGTTAAGAATCCTGTTCCGCGGCCTTTGCGCTGGAACTGCAGCTTAAATAACCCTGGCCTGAGCCGTTGACCTAAGTCCTCAAGCCCTGAACCCGAAGCCCTCGCCGTTCTGGTGGGAGTACTTGCAGTTGCCGCGTATCAGTGTATCTGCAACGCAGGAGTATTGCCTGTACGTGGCAGAGTCAGCAGCGCAATCCGCCTCCGCCGTCTTGCCACACATCGCCGACACCCCTTCTACTACCTGGCATTCCTGGGGATCGCCGCAGGTTGCCAGGCAGGTGGCAGACATTTCAGCAACTGCAGTCTATACTGCCGCCGAGTCTTGACATTGGTCAGTTAGGATGCCAGACCAGTGAACCCTAAATCCTAGGCGGGCCTGAACGCGTCTGTACCACCAAACCCACTTCTGTCGTTGAAGTCCGCGGCATCGAATTTCGCCACTGGGATGCCTGGAACAATTTACAACTCCAAGCCCACTGACCTGTAATCCCCAAAGAGCTAAACTTTAAACTTACATTTTTCAACTGAGCCTTATGCTGATTCTCCTGTCTTAGAAACACGAGCAACTTACGAGACAGCCAAAGAGGTGCCTCTGGATGCTGCATCATCGACTCCTGTGTCGGGGAATCCCCAGGCCCCCGCTGGGACCTTGGTTGGTTGGTGGAGCCTCTGATGTGCTTGCCTGCTTGCCTTGTCCTTGCTAGCATCAGGTGCCTTTGGCTGCTGGTGCGAATGGGTCCGATGGGTGTGTTCGGCACTTAGCGTGGTTGGTCCAGCCTGGGCTTCAACCTTTGACTGCCGTGCCCTTTTCAGGATGCTTCCCGAGCTGACTCTGAGCATGCTGGGAACTTGGTCAGTGCCGGGACTTTGGCCCCTCTTCAGGTCGCTGCATCACGGGCTAAGCCTGCTGCTGGAGAAGGTGCCCGCATGTGCTCACATGTGTTGCCTGGGTTCTTTGCATGGCTCTTGCTTGCACAGCTCAGAAGTCTCAGTGACGGATATCGTGGCTCGAGCACCTAGAGAGGGCTTCTTCGTGAGCTCGACCAGAGCTTGGAGGGCATCCGACTGCCCAGCAGCCAGCCGACTTTGACTTTTGGCAGCCACTTCAACCAGAGCTTGCAGACTTTGACTTTTGGCGCTGAGTTCAGCCAGAGCTTCCAGCATCCGAGTACCCATGAGCCCGAAACGTCGGGAAATCAGGGTGCCAAGGTTCAGTGGCCAGCTGCGGGGCGAGTTGGAGGTCGTCCGGGACGGGTGCCTGGAGATGAGCCTGGAATGGCGTGGTGAGCACACGTTGCAGTATGTCTTGAATGAGGCTGCCAGGACGTGCTCGAGCATGGATGGGCGGTTTGATGGCTGGGATATCGAATGCATCACCTTGAGGCTTCGCTCGGCCGGGTTCCGTCGCAGATTCGAGACGACCTTGGAGCAGCATGCAGTTCATCGTATGCGCCGTTGCTGGGCTTGCCGCGGGAAGTTCCTCAAGAGGTACATGGCCAAGCGGAGGGCACAGCGGGAGCTTCGTCTGAGAGGCTTGTAGGGGCACAACGCAGCACAGCATGGCACATCCCAGCCAATCTCATCACAGCACAACACAACACGACACCACACAGCACAGCACCGCAGAAAAGCCCACAGCCACAGAACATCAGCAAGTGAGTTTCACCTCGAGTTTCACGGATGTTCCGGAGGGGTGGCTTTCGCTTGTGCAAACTTTGTCTGGGTATGCCTGCACATGTTTTCCACTGACACGTCCGTGCTGACTCGTGGGCAGGTGCTCTGTCTGGAGATGGTGATGCATCAGCTCCTTGCTCAGCATCCTCAGCTTCAGGCAGGGTCTTGGGTTCTGCTGCTGCACGGCGCCAAAGCTACACCCGGCAGGCCATGGCCAAGGATCTGGGACTCCGGATGCCGTGCGCTTTGGTCTGTTGCCTGCTCGCCAACGATGGATACCCTTGGCTTTGCGCTTGTCTGAGGCTCCATCAGCTGTGGTCTCGACCGTCCCCACGGAGGCCCATCTTTCTTGATTGTCAACAGGCAAGCGGCATTTGGAGACACTTGATCTCGATTGCATCCTCTTACCCAACCAGCGTCCTTGCATGCTGCAGCTGCTGTCAGTGGAGCATAGCGGAGCCTTCGATTGCAAAGCCGAGCCCGGCGCAGTGCTTGATGTCGAACTACGACGGCAGCCCTCAGACTTTCCCGAAAGAGGTCTTTACATGGAGCCCCGTTGATCGCATCATGGCCAGCGAACGGAATGTGGCATCGCCTGATGTTGGCACTTGCGAGAGTCCTCTTCCTCCTGGCATTCAAACCTGGTCGCCTTTGAAGACGTATCGAAAGGTCCGAAAGGACAAGCCAGTCAAGCCACTGACGCCGCCCAGGACTGCTCTGCGACCTTTCAAGCTTCTTTGGCTAGCTGAAGTCCAAGCTGTCAAGGATATCAAGGGTGCGAAGTCTGATTCAGTCTGATCAAACCAAGCAGGTTTCAGCATAACTCATGACCTTCTGCCGAAAGCGGCTATGGCTATAGCGGCCAGGGGGAAGGCCGAAGCAGATGCGGGAAAACAAGACAGTTCCTCTGCCTAGGTAGCCGGTGCATGCCATGCTCAACCTGCATACAGCTGTCTTCGCATATCCTCTGCAACGTGGCCGTGCGAACAGGTACAACCTGCCAAGCTGGAGCCCACCGTGGGCTCCTTAGGTTTGATGCAGCCTGTCCTGCCACGGGATCTTTATTGCATGTGTGCTGCCGGGGCCGATGCAGGTCGCATCTGCTCCATGTGTTGCTGCAGCATCGAAGCAAGAGCCGGGCGTCGTTGATGTCCGGGGCACAACCAAACCATGTCAGAGCACATGATGGTCTATCGCATTCTGCCTCTCCAATGCATTGCCTGCAGCATCGAAGCAAGAGCCGGGCGTCGTTGATGTCCGGGGAGCACACGTTGATTCTGTTCTTGTTGCTGAGCTCTCTGGGACTCAACACGGGGGACGTGGGTCTGAAACTTTTTGGGGTGGGGGGTGGGGCTTCCCTCGGCAGGGTCACGGGTTCCTGGACGCCTCCCCCCTGTAAGGTTGCAGGTCCCGGGTTGTCCCGGGCTGGTGCGGGGATGCATTCCGGAACCTGGGAACGAGCATGCCTGCTGTACTCTGCTTCGTGGCGCTTACCGGCTTACCGGGTGTCGTGACGTGGGACGTGAGGGGTGGGGCTTCCCTCGCAGGGTCACGGGTTCCTGGACGCCTCCCCCCCTTAAGGTTGCAGGTCCCGGTTGTCCCGGGCTGGTCCGGGGATGCATTGGGGAACCTGGGAACGAGCATGCTTGCTGTAGTCTCTGCTTCGTGGCGCTTACCGGGTGTCGTGACGTGGGACGTGGGTCTGAAACTTTCTGGGGTGGCGTGGGATTTCCCTCGACAGGGTCACGAGTTCCTGGACGCCTCCCCCGCATTGGGGAACCTGGGAGCGAGTTGGGTGTGGTGAGTGGGACGTGGGTCTGAAACTTTCTGGGGTGGGGAGTGGGGCTTCCCTCGGCAGGCCCCTAAGGTTGCAGGTTTGTTGGGTTGTCCCGGGCTGGTCCGGGGTGCATTGGGGAACCTGGGAACGAGCATGCCTGCTGTAGTCTCTGCCTCGTGGCGTTTACCCGGTGTTGTGAGTGGGACGTGGGTCTGAAACTTTCTGGGGTGGGGCGTGGGGCTTCCCTCGGCAGGGTCACGGGTTCCTGGACGCCTCCCCCCTGTAAGGTTGCAGGTCCCGGGTTGTCCCGGGCGTCCGGAGATGCATTGCGGAACCTGGGAAGCATGCCTGCTGTGCTCTCTGCTTCGTGGCGCTTACCGGGTGTCGTGACGTGGGACGTGGGTCTGAAACTTTCTGGGGTGGGGCCTTCCCTCGCAGGGTCACGATTGCATTGGGGAACCTGGGAACGAGCATGCTTGCTGTGCTCTCTGCTTCGTGGCGCTTGTCGTGATGTGGGACGTGGGTCTGAAACTTTCTGGGGTGGGGCGTGGGGCTTCTCTCCGCAGGGTCCGGGCTTGCTGCCTGCGCCCCCCCCCTGTCGGGTTTAGGTTTTCAGGATTTGCTTTCAGAGTGTAGGTTTACCCTAGACCCTAAACCCGAACGAAACGGTTTAATTGGCAGAAGGGAGCTGACGGTTCCAGGGTTTAGGGTTTGGGTTCTCGGATCAAACAGTGTTTCAGTTTTGGGTTGTCGGGCTTAGGCACCTTACCTCTAAACCTTAAATCCCAAACCCACCCCAAAAATCCAAACCCGAACTCTAGCAAGCTAACCCTAATCCTAAGCCCCTTAACCTTAAACCCAACCCTTAAACTCCAGACCCTAAACCCGAAGCTCCGTGACCCTAAACTGCAAAACCCTGAAGCCTGAGCCCTTGACTCTGCAAGAGGCGCAGACCCTAAACCTAAACCTTAAACCCTAAGCCCTAAACCTTCAGCCCTAAGCCCTAAGCCTTCGAATCCTTCCGAGGCCCAACTGCCCTCCACAGTAGAAGCCCAAAAGTTGGAAACCCAATAGCCTCAATCCTTAAGAGTAATGTATAGGGAATTCCAGCACTATTTGGCCTTCATCCGGTTTCCATTCCAACCTTATGAGGGGTTTACTGTATTTTACCCTAAATGCCCACTATTAAGGATCATGACGGCTCCATTACAGGGCACTTGGGGGGTTCCTGGTTGACTCTGTGTCCCTAAACCACTCAACCCTGAACCCCCTCAACCCGAAGCCCTAAACCCTAAAACCCCAACACCCTACACCCTTTAACCCTGAACCCTTAAAGCCTTAAGCCCTGAACCTCTCAACCCGAAACCCTAAACCCTAAAACCCCAAGACCCTAAACCCTGTAATCCTAAACCCTTAAATAAACCCTTAAGCCCTAAACCTCTCAACCCGAAACCCTAAACCCTAAAACCCCAAGACCCTAAACCCTGTAATCCTAAACCCTTAAATAAACCCTTAAGCCCTAAACCTCTCAACCCGAAACCCTAAACCCTAAAACCCCAAGACCCTAAACCCTGTAATCCTAAACCCTTAAATAAACCCTTAAGCCCTAAACCTCTCCACCCGAAACCCTAAACCCTAAAACCCCAAGACCCTAAACCCTGTAATCCTAAACCCTTAAATAAACCCTTAAGCCCTAAACCTCTCACCCGAAACCCTAAACCCTAAAACCCCAAGACCCTAAACCCTGTAATCCTAAACCCTTAAATAAACCCTTAAGCCCTAAACCTCTCAACCCGAAACCCTAAACCCTAAAACCCCAAGACCCTAAACCCTGTAATCCTAAACCCTTAAATAAACCCTTAAGCCCTAAACCTCTCCACCCGAAACCCTAAACCCTAAAACCCCAAGACCCTAAACCCTGTAATCCTAAACCCTTAAATAAACCCTTAAGCCCTAAACCTCTCCACCCGAAACCCTAAAAAAACCCCAAGACCCTAAACCCTGTAATCTCCCCCTAAAAACCCTAAACCCTAAACCCCCCCAAGACCCTAAACCCTGTAATCCTAAACCCTTAAATAAACCCTTAAGCCCTAAACCTCTCCACCCGAAACCCTAAACCCTAAAACCCCAAGACCCTAAACCCTGTAATCCTAAACCCTTAAATAAACCCTTAAGCCCTAAACCTCTCCACCCGAAACCCTAAACCCTAAAACCCCAAGACCCTAAACCCTGTAATCCTAACCCCTTAAATAAACCCTTAAGCCCTAAACCTCTCCACCCGAAACCCTAAACCCTAAAACCCCAAGACCCTAAACCCTGTAATCCTAAACCCTTAAATAAACCCTTAAGCCCTAAACCTCTCCACCCGAAACCCTAAACCCTAAAACCCCAAGACCCTAAACCCTGTAATCCTAAACCCTTAAATAACCCCTTAAGCCCTAAACCTCTCAACCCGAAACCCTAAACCCTAAAACCCCAAGACCCTAAACCCTGTAATCCTAAACCCTTAAATAAACCCTTAAGCCCTAAACCTCTCCACCCGAAACCCTAAACCCTAAAACCCCAAGACCCTAAACCCTGTAATCTGAACCGTTAAATAAACCCTTAAGCCCTAAACCTCTCCACCCGAAACCCTAAACCCTAAAACCCCAAGACCCTAAACCCTGTAATCCTAAACCCTTAAATAAACCCTTAAGCCCTAAACCTCTCAACCCGAAACCCTAAACCCTAAAACCCCAAGACCCTAAACCCTGTAATCCTAAACCCTTAAATAAACCCTTAAGCCCTAAACCTCTCCACCCGAAACCCTAAACCCTAAAACCCCAAGACCCTAAACCCTGTAATCCTAAACCCTTAAACCCTTAAGCCCTAAACCTCTCCACCCGAAACCCTAAGATGCAAGAGGCCCAGAGCAGTGGCCTGCCGAGCGCTCTCCTGGAAAGTGCTTTCTTCCTCCCAGGGTGCCAGGCCCTCAGTCGGGACTGGGCTTTAAAAGGGTTTAGGTTTTTGACGTGTTTGGGTTTAGGGCTTAAGGGTTTTGGGGTTTAAGTGCTTAGGGTTTTAGGGTTTAGGGTTTAGGCCCGTAGTCTTGACAGGGATGATTGAGGGTTTTAGAGGAGTCTTACGAAGGTGTATCCTGTTTGCATAGACTTGTTTATGGCTTTCTTAATTAGCGTTTCCAGAGGCAGGCGTAAGGTGTTTTCAGGTTTTTGCGTCTTATGAGGCTTAGTTTTTGTTGGTTCCATAACTAGGACCTAGTGTAGGCCCTTGTTCCCTTTTTTAGGGTTCACGTTCCCTTATAAGCCCCTTTAAACCGAAAAGGGCACCCTTTTTATTCTCAGGTTACTCTTGGGTCTAGGTAAGGGGTTTAGAGAAGGGTTGGACTTGCAGTCCGGATCGCAGGATGGAGGGTGTGGGGTAGGGCATAAAATATCGGGGTGTTGGGGATTTAGGATTTAGACGGCTTGGAGCTCGAACTCCCGGGATTTAGGCTTTGGGGTTTAGGGTTTAGAACTGAAGGTTTCGGGTTTAGTGTTTGTGGTTTAGGGTTCAGGGGTTTAGGCTCTACTTGGAAGGGCAGGGGACTTAGTAAGTAGGTTATAAGTAGGGTTATAATTGGGTAGCTCCATTTAGGGTACTTATAACTCTACTTATAACCTACTTACTAAGTCCCCTGCCCTTCCAAGTAGGCTTTGGGAGCTGAAGCTGGGAATTTTGCAACCTGCGCTCGCATCCGAGGATCTTGAGGCAGCTGTCGCAGAGTTGCAGACGGCTGCAGCCGGCGCAGGTCCCTCTTGCAAAGTTTAGATCCCCAATACTCAACCTTTAATCTTTTGGGTTCTTACAGTTTAGTAGGAATCGGAAAGTTTAACCTTTATTTCTGTGGCTTATTGGGGTAGTAATAAATTGGAGTTTCCGGAAGGGGTACCTTGTTTGGGCTCCTTATAATCAGGGTCCTACTATCCAGAGTACTATATGAGGGTCTTATTGTCGGAAGGAAACTCCCAAACGGGGTTTCTAAGAGTGTCGGTTTTTAGCCAGGATTCTCATTTAGGGCTGTGTTCAAGGATCCTTGCTTGGTGCTCCGTGTAGTCAGGATCCAAGTTTCATCCAGCGCTACTTATAGGACTAAAAGCCCTCACGAACCCGAAACGTGTTAGAGTTAACTTGGAGCCAAAGCTCAGGAGCAGTAGGGAATGCAGGGCATTAGGGTTCGCAGATAGTGATTCGATTTCAACATCACTTTCATGCGTTACTGGGTATGCTACGATATTTGCAGAAGCAAGTTCGAGATCTAAACCGCGAGTGTGGAGCTTGGCATCTGGGAGCACAAGCACTTTAGGATTACAAGTAGAACCTGGTCTAGTTATTCAGGCGTTTTTTCCAACCAGGTAACTTAGTAGCTGAGTAGGTAACCTTTAACCATTTGGGGTTTATATAATCCTACCATAATGCAATATGGGATAGGAGATTCAGCCCTGAGGTAATATGTTTGACACCGGGTGTTAAACAGTCTCAAACAGAAGATGGAAAGTCCACATCAGACCCTGTTGTAGCACGACAGCTTTCACTAGCTCCCGTCATCGAAGGACAGCTGCGCGAAGATAGTAGCTTTATGTAAGCTTAAATACTTGATATTGTCCCTATATAGTTATATAATGGAATATGACAAGATGCTGCCAAACCCTAGTCGCTAGTCTAATAGTCAGTCAGGCCAATACATAATCTAGGACCTAGAGTAGGCCCTTATTCCCTTTTTTGGGGTTCAGATTCCCTTATAGGCCCCTTGAAACCAAAAAGGGCACCCTTTTTATTCCTAGGTTACTCTTGGGTCTAGTAATCGACTTTCTTCGACAGACCGCAGGCTCGAAAGACTCTCCTTCCTCCCCCTCCTCAAACCCATACGTAGCTGTCGAAACAATGCCCTCAACCCAAAACCCTAAGCCCTAAACCCAAAAACACAAACCCCTAAGTCGAAAGAATGGACCGTGGTAGCTCGTAATAATAATACTATGAGATAGTAGAAACTAGTATAGTTTAATTTTTATATATATATATATATATATATATATATATATATGTTCATTATAGGTCGTCCCTTGTACATGTCATATTATCATCCTTGTCGTCCAAGCCTCAGCTCAGACCGTCACAGGACCGGCATCCTTTGGCGTTCTTTCTGTGCCTGCGCGCTGGGCCTGGATCTTAGGTGTTGGGAGGGCATCGGGTTTTGGGTTTCAGCTTCACGGCTCAGGATTTTGGTATTGCTGCTGCATGGAGATTCAGCAGCAGGGTTTCAGGGTCCAGGGCTGCGTCGCGTTTAGGGCTTTGGGGTCTGAGGCTATTTAGGGCCTGGGGTCTAAGGTGTTTAGGTCCCATAGGCCCAGAACCTGTGGCTTGCACTAGACCGCTAATTTTAAGAATTGCCCACCAGCACCCCTCGAACCCCCAACTAAACCCTAAGCCCTGAACCCTAAACCCGAAACCCTGAACCCTAAACTCTAAACCGTGAGCCCTAAGCCCTAAACCCTAAGTCTAGACACCTGACCGAGGCAGGCGATGTAGCTGCGCTTTCTCAGAAGCTGAAGGGAGGCGGCGCACTATCGTGCGTTTAGGGTTTAATCACCTATGATCTCCATCGTAGTTCCTTTTCTGGGTGATATAGGATCCTAAATATGACATTGGCTCAACAAAAACAGGAACTACAATTGAGACAACAGGTAGATTTCGGGTGGCCGTCTTTAGGGTGCAGGGTTTCGGGTTCAGGATTCCGGAACCCGGCTCCCGGAACCCTACACCCTGCACCCAGATCTAGGCTTCAGCGGTTCGGGCTCAGGTTTAGTACAAGTTTGAGGGGCTCTCTCCCAATCCCCAGCGGTCCAAGTACCCAATAATCATATGCCTTCCGAAATCCTCACCTACATAACTACTATCCTAAAACCGAGTTCTTAGTCATTGGGCCCTGAGGGAATGTTGATGTTGTTTTGTCCAAGCAAAACTCCGATCTGCTCCGTAGCTAAAAACGGGCGGTGAAGGCCATTCTAATCGCTCAGTTTCTTTTTCGGCAGAGCCGGAAAGCTAGAGCCTAAACTCCTCCACTCCTTGAACCTGAACCGATGGCACAAAAAGTGCGAACCCTCTTGAGGCTGGACCCTAACCAGTGGTGAATCCATCAAGTCTTGGCGTTCTTCTGTTTTGCTCTTAATTATGACTTTAACTTTTTGGGTTTCTAATGGACTGTAATAACGAAGCCAGAAGTTTAACTTTTTGGAGGGGTTCAGAAGCCAGCCCTAAACCCTAAACCGTGTCCCCAAGAGCTGGCAGGTTTGGCTGCATTGGTTGGCGTCGTGCAGGCACGGTGGGGCTAAGATTGAAAACCTCCTAAAGTGAGAACTGCCAGCTTCTTCGGCAAATAAAGGGGACTCAAGAATTACCAATGCTAATTTTGGGGCGGGGTTCATGATTATAATTATAGTATAATGGGCCCCAAGACCCTATTCTAATCATTAAGGCCCCTGCATCGCGTCGCCATGTCCATCCCCATCCCTGTCTTCACCGCAATGCGCATTCCCGTCCTATGCGGTTTCTAGAGCGCCCGGGTTCCTTTTGTCTTTATCAGCTGCAGTTTCCTTAGATCCCCAATACAAACCCTTTGAATTAAACTTTTTCAGTAGGAATCGGAAAGTTTAACCTTTTATTTCTGTGGCTTACACCAGCAGAACCATTTCGACCAGGTCGTTACTTGGAAGGGCAGGGGACTTAGTAAGTAGGTTATAAGTAGGGTTATAATTGGGGTAACTCCATTTAGGGTACTTAGAACTCTACTTATAACCTACTTACTAAGTCCCCTGCCCTTCCAAGTAGGTAGTGGCTACTGGTTAGGGTCTCGGATCGCAGACGGATGTGTTTGGCTTGCCTGTGCCAAAATCGCAACCTCGGTGGACCCAATTAAAAGGACAAAGCACATGATGGAGAACTTAAGGCGATGATTACAAAGACCTGCAATCTCCAGAATAAGTAAACCGAGTTTGGCAAGCCCTAAGCGATCAACCACACACTCTAACCCCCAACTCGTTTGAAAGTCTCCGAGGTACCTACCCCAAACGCCAAACCCCTAAACCAATAAACCCTTAAACCCCTACACCCCCGCCCCTAAACCCCTAAAAGCCTGTATAGGCCACGCTGGGTAAGCCCTTCCAGGACACGAAAGATGCAGCCGCCCCTTTGCGACTGCTTCTGGGAAGTGGAGGCTGCAGCCCCAGTCCATCCCAATCCTTAGTTCTCCAATACCAAACTCTTAGACTCTTGGGGCTCTTATGGTTTAGTATTCATCTGAAAGTTTAACCTTTTATTTCTGTGGTTATTGGGGGAGTAAGTATCTGGGCAACAGTCTCAAGTGTTGGGTTCGAGGTTTGGCGCTGGATTAGGGCTTGTGACTTCCCTGAGGGGTTCGGGGGGTGGTGTCAGGGTCCGAGGTTTGGGTTCTACGTTTATGCCGTGGGTTTGTCTTCCCGGCTTTGCCGGGGGTTTCTGCAGCATTCAGCGCCGAAGGACTGCGCAGCAGCGGCAATTCCAGGCAGCCTGCGGTGCTACACCCAATGCCCCCACACTCATTCATTCTATTATAAGGCCTTGTTGATTTGAGCCATATATAGACTCCTGAAGCCCAGAACCCTAATCCCGAAAAACGTATGTGGCCATGGCATGGACGGACCGCAGAAGCTTCGTGCATCCGGCCGACCCTGACACAGGCCCTCTTACTATTCATACTGGTACCCATTATAAGGAATATACCATAGTTCCCATAGTTTAGAGTCCTTAGGGTCATGCAGGATTTTGTCCATCAACAGTAGTAGTATCGGGTCTGCAGGGTTTGGGGTATAGCAGTCTCGCAACAGCAATGGCTGAGCTATTTCTGAAGGCTCTTGGAAGGGTGGAATAATGGCTATAGGATGTTTGTTTCCGGACATTGGAATCCCTTGATCGGAGCAGCCCTAAGCCGTAAACTTAAGCGCGATGCCTAAGGCCAAGGGCTGCCAGACAAAAATCTGTGTTCGTTTGAGTTTCACTCCATGTGCCCTATAATGGTCGGGCAGGCTGTGGATAAGTCCGTCATCATGGGTTCGAAAAATCTAAGTACGGCTCAGGTGATGTGAAGCCTTTCTTCGTGAACAAGGAAGAGCTGAGCCAGGCAGTCCAATTCTCTGTGCATCCTTCAGGGTTTAGGGCTTGGGATTTAGGATTCCATGAATTGCAACACTTTCTAGCAGGTTCTAGCACCCGTAGGAAGGACAAAAAGACAACAAACATACTTGCCATTATCTTGGGACCTATTCTACCCTTCGAGAATCTATCCCTTGGCTTGCAGAATGAGGTGCTTTGAAGATCGGTGGGTTTGCACGCTTACGGTTTTGAATGTAAGGGTCGGAATGATTACTATCTGTGTATTTCTGTGCCTCATGTACTTATGGTAGCTGGTAGAAAAATGAGAGATTGCTTGTAGTCTTTCTGTGAAATTCCTCATGCACTTGTAGTATAAAGTACAGGAAAACAATATTCTCCCTCAACCTGTCACGTGCCATGCTTGACGTCCTTCCTAATCTCCTCATCCTTGAGCCTCAACCCAAGATCGTAATTCCCAAACTCCTGACCCGGCAGTGCCAGACTTATCCTCGAACCCCCGAACCATCATACAACACTTATTATTGTTGTCTCAATAAATACTGAAACATGCCCAGCACCCTATTCTAGGAATTAAGGACCTGCATGAACACAAGACCTACGAACTCTGGGACTAAAACAGAGTCAGACAAGTTAGATGATGTGAAGTCGACAGCCATCCACACAGCTCGAATGGAGCAGTTAGGGTTTACCTAAACCCTTTATAAACCCTAGGCTTGGGGTTTGGAGTGAAGCTTCCGGAAAGGCCGGCGCCGGCTTGGCGAAGGAAAACCCAGTGTCGCCCTGAGGAGCAAGGTTCGGTTTAGGGCTTGGGGTGGAATCTACTTGGAAGGGCAGGGGACTTAGTAAGTAGGTTATAAGTAGGGTTATAATTGGGGTATCTCCATTTAGGGTACTTATAACTCTACTTATAACCTACTTACTAAGGGCAGGGCATTTCCCTAGAAATCTAAGGACTCATATATAAAGGCCTTTGGGCCCAAAGACCATACTATAATATAAGGCTTTTGGGCCATTTTGATGCCCAGGGTTTGATGGAAAGGGATGAAAAGGGTTTTTAGGGTTTAGGGGTTGTGGGGTACATGTTGGTGTAAACGTACAGGCTGTACAGGGACTATAAAAGGAGTACCGCTGATGTTTGTTTGGACATCTATATTACCTTAAGAGTTTTGAAAGAGCGTTGCTAGTTCGAGTCACCGTATAGGCTGTCTTTGACATACTTTGAGGCGATTCAGACGGGGACCCTAGTTTTTAGAGAACTGCCCCTTCCCACTCCCTATTGTAAACCCTGAACCCTGTGGCGTATTGTCTTAACCGTTTGGCCTTGTGCGCAGGTGCTGAAGTCGCAGGAGCCTCGCTGGTGGAAGCTTCTTGGCAGAAACTCCGGCTTGTACTTGCCGATGCCAGATTCATACAAACCGTTTCGACTTGCACGCGACAGCGGCCATCCCTTCTTCCGGCATCCATATGTGTGATCACCAAAAATCTGAGTATCTGTCGGAAACAGACAGAAAACATGGCTCACCGCGCTGGAGGCGGCACACCTGCCCAGGCTACAGCTGCCACACACGCCTTCTGCCAAGACACCTTTCTCGGTGTTGGAGAAGAAGATAGAGGAGCAGAACAAATTTCGGTATGCCTTGACGAATGTGCGAAGTTCGTCGTATTTTCTTGCAGAAGCACACCGACTTGACTCGGGTGAAACTTGACTCGACGATTTGAAAAGGACTTCGAGCAGAAAATGGTGGAGAAGCTCAATGTCGGCATCTACGAAGTATTTGGATCGAAATAGCCCGAAAGCCTTGTATAGTATGGTCTTTGGGCACAATAGCCTTAATATATGAGTCCTTAGATCCCCAGGAAAGCCAAGAACATCTATCGACAGAAGCTCGGGAAGATCCAGGCAGCCCACCGAATGTACCGGCTCAAGGTCAGGGTTTAGGGTTTAGGGTTTAGGGCTTAGGGCTTAGGGTTTAGGGCTTAGGGCTTAGGGTTTAGGGAGGCCACATCGCAATGGAACGCATCGCTTCAATGGAATCGTGCAGAGCTCTTGCAGCGCTGGTCGGCCAGCCAGTTTTGCTTCATCTGTGCCCCTATTCTATAGTCTCCTTAGGAACTATTTTTTGTTTTTGTTCATATAAAACCCAAGAGACTATCAAACATATTAAGTTTATTATGGTTCTAAGGGGGGGTGGTATTCAGACTTCGCCATGGACCTCCTGAGCATGCCTAAGCCCTCAACCTTGAGCCCGGGAAACCCTAAACCATCAAACCCAAAACCCTGAACCCAGAACCCTAAGCGATTTGAAAAAAAAAAGCAACCCATAGAGCCGTAAAGCCGGAACACCCGAGATTTCAAACTCTCAGTTTTGTCTCCCCAGACTCTAACGCGGAGCCCTCAATCCTAAACCTATGGATCCTAAACCCCTAGAGGCCTTAAATCCATAAAGCCGCATACAAATACGCTGTCAACAAAAGACCTGTAATGGGAAAGCTCCCCCAAGTCCAGGACATGAGCCCTGCCCATCAAGCCTTGAGGTCACAGTGTCATGGGTTTATGGGTTGATAGATTTGGGGTTATATATGGTGTTTATGGGATTGTGCGTTTAGAGTCATTATTTCGTGTTTATGCGTTATGGGTTTAGGGTTTAGTGTTAGAGAGTTCATGGGCTGATGGGTGTACGGAGGAACCCATACAGAAACCCTAACCCGAAGGGTCCAAGTAGTCCTTATCTATGGCTTTTGATACCTGAAATAGCCCCAAAGTCCTAGAATGGGAGTACAGGAACCCTCAAGTCCTATAATATAGTACCCGTATAGATCCCTTATAGTAACCCTTATAGACCTCTTTAAAGGAACCCTAGTCGTACAGAGGAACCCGTACAGGAAATTTGAAAGTAAAGGAAACAGCCGCCCCTGTCGTCCTAGATCCCGGGAGTTCCCGACGGCGCACACGGCCCCCCGGCACAAAGCTTGATGTCGGGGTTCTAGGGTTTAGGGAGTTTAGAGTTAGGGGGTTTAGGGTTCAGCGTTTAGGATTTAGGGGTTTGTAGGCTTTAGGGTTTGGGGTTTAAACTTTTGGGGTTTGGTTAGGGTTTGGGGCTTGGCGTTTAGGGTTTAGCGTTTGTCAGGGCCCTTCAAGGGCCATTTAATAGAGCCCTTATAGTCCTCAATAGAGGGTATTTGGGTTATAGTAGCTGGGGGGTTTAGGGTTTAGGGCTTAGGGAGTTCAGGGTTAGGTGTTTATTCTTTTATAGTTGAGGTAGGGGTGGGTTCCTTTTCGGGATACGATCTTAGGGCTGAGACATTGGGCAGAGAGGTCTGACTACTTAGTCATAACAGCATTCTCTGCCAACCCCGATAGCCAACGTATAGTAGGCCCACACCATGTTTCAACTATTCAGGACCCTGCATCAATGAAATTGGGCTTAGGGCCCAGGGCTCAGGGCTCAAAGATGTCTCGTGTTTACGGACCTGTTTACGGGATCATACATTTCAGGGTTGGTGTTTTTGTTCAATTGGGGCAGTCTAGTGCAGTGTTCGTCCTTGGATGCTGCGAGGCTCAGCAGGGGTTACTTTAAGGTAAGGGAATAGGGTTTAGCATAGGGTTACCATAGGGTTTAGGGCTCGGGGCTAACAGAGTACGGGCTTAGGATGCATATCCGCAAGTTGAATTATTTAAGCGATAGTGGTTGGGTAGGTAATGCTTCTTGCTAAGGCAATGGATATGTTGACAATGCCAGATCAGATTGTAGGGTTTCCTGCTTAGGGTTCATGACTTCGGTATAGAGGGGTCTGTGGCCGGATTTTCGGGCTCTTCGTTTGGAGGTTTAGGGCAAGAGAGTTTTGGGGTCGTTGTTGTGGTCGTGATTCATGATTCTGGTCTAGTCCGGATGACACAAAGGCCTCAACTTCAACCCCAATGTAGCTTGAACGCTACATTATATGGTTGCCTGCACCAGGGAACCTCCGGTGCAACGGAGAAGGAGCAAGTATAGTTACGTCCTGCAGCAGCTTGAAGCTACACCCTAAACAGGGTTCCTTAGTCGTGGACCCTGCTCTGAGCTGCTGGCCGTCCAAGGGAAGAAACATCACCCATGATCTCGTTAGTTAGCTGAAACACCTAGAGCCTATACCCCCTGTTCATCACTATAGGGACCTTCCCTAAACCCTAAATCAAACCGGGAACTCTCGGGGGCGCGCTTTGTCCCGCCGAAAGCCCTAAACCCTAAACCCCCAAAGCCTACACCTGAGACAGCTTCCGAGATGGATCTCAGGATCGGTGCTGCTCTTCGCCGACTCTAAGGCTGGTTGGAGTCTGATGTTTGGGATGTTTAGGGCCAAGGGTTCCGTAAAGGGCTCCTTCAAGGGATCTATAGCTGTTCTATAAGGGAATTTAAGGAATATTCCTTCAATCACATTAGGGATCCTACGGTAATCTAAGCTATCTTCCTTAGTGACGGCATATTGGAGTCTTCGGAAAACAGGGTCTGGGGATGTTTGGGGGTTCTGTTCAGCTTCCGGGCTGCGGAAGTTAAGGATTTGAATATTCCCTATAGTCTCCATTGTAGTTCCTCCTTTTGGTTACCCAAATGTATAGTGTAGGATCCTAACCATAAAACTGGTGAACCAAAAAAAGAACTACAATGCAGACTATAGGTCGGGGTTGACCGGGTCTTCAAAGCTTAAAGTTTGGGTTCTGGTGGTGGGTCTCTCTACGTGAGATTCGACCGTAATCCCTAGGCCCTAGGCCCTAGACCCTAAACTCTGTAGAACAAAGATCAAGCAGTCGCCAGACAGTATGCAGGCATTCCTTGAGGAAGTCTACAACAGCAGGAGCAGACTCGAAGCAACTCCTAGAAATTCCAGACTTCCCGAAGCTCACGAAGATTATCCCCGACGGGCAAGACAGCGTGGAGTAAACCCTGAACCCTAAACCCTAAACTAAACATAAACCCTAAAAAATGAAGCCCCCTTGAATCTGGATGCTTACCTGTTCCAGTTTTGCGACTACCTGGGTGTTTGTTGCGCCGGCACATGAAGAGATGCTGGAACTGAGCCCTTGCATCGCGATCTGAGAGTTCGATCCCGAGGGTTTTTTCAACGTGTCTGCTCAGAGCCTGCGTGCCCGAGAGTTCATGGTTAAAGGTGTTTATGGTTGAAGGTGTAAGGCCCTAGGTTTAGTGCTACCCGGTTCAAGGCCATACCCTTGCTCCCCCCCTCCCCCACCAGCAACCTTCTTCCGGGTCTCCATAATGACATCAGTGTGATAGTGAACGCACTCCCAAAATTTAGGTTTTCTAGGCTTCAGTCAGGCCTTGAAACCCAAATCCTTTACTTTTCCACCGATATTTACTCAGTTCTCGGGTACTTCACTGATCATGTTTGTTAATATGTTGGGCTAAATCTCCTTTGCAGAGATTTTCAGAAAAGTATTCCTTCATTCTTCGGGGAGCAGAGTTATGAACGCCCAATGACATCTCCCCCCCCGCCCATGAAACTGTGAAACCCCTAACCCGCGGGCTCACTTGACTCCCACTCTCTGACTCCGAGGCTTTAGAGGGGTATGTTGCAGTAGAAAGGTACAAAAAAATTTAGAGGCTACTAAGAGACTACCACTAACTATCTGCGAACCCATAAAACGCTATAGTACCCTGACCCCCAAACCCTAAACCCCGAACCCTAAACCCTAGAGTGCCCTTGAAGCAAGCCCTTGACACAACCCCTAGGGTGGAGGCTATAAATCCTCCATTACCTTACTGACCCTAGACGATGGGAATTATTGCATATTCCCTCACATGGGTCATGCAGGATATCATCAACCGTAGGGCTTAGGGGTTTGGGGGTTTAGGGTTTGGGGTTTAGGCGTTTAGGGTTCAGGGGTTTCGGGTTTAGGCGTTTAGGGGTTTAGGGTTTAGGGGTTTAGGGCTTAGGGGCTTTCGGCTTCTTGCCAGGTGCCTGGCAGCCTGACCCGCAACCTGCTCGAGGCTAGCGGAAGGGCCAAGCATGGCTTGATCGGTGAGTAGGGCTGAGGGTTTCGGGGTTAGGGCTGCTGTTGTGTGTTTGTCTTTATTGAAATTGGGGTTGGCTCATGGTTGAGAGTCGATTGCTGGTTTTTGAGTTTAGGTTCAATTCATGTTCCAGAAAGGGCTGTTCACTGTCGACCGATGCAGTCTATAGGCTGTTGTGTTGTAGGCGTGGCTCGATCAGACTCGAGCACCGAAGCCCAAACAAACATTTGCGCCCTCATTCCTTGGACCCAACAAGCGCGTAAGAAAAATGGCTATAGACACCTAGCCCCTTGTAGGGATGTTACCTTCAAACACCTGTCCGGGTGTTGTATTGGGCTCCTGCATCCAATGCAATGTCTGAACTCAGAACTTCAAGCCTCTCAAAGCCTTCCCCCTTGAACCCATGAATCCCCAAACCTCAGACCCCTGAACCACGAAGCGGTTGACGCCCAAACCCATGTAAGGTACGCCTGGCCAGCCCTCTCGAAATAATGGCACTGCTTTTGATGTTGATTCCGCTTAGAATTTGGAGTTAAGGGTTTGGGACATACGTTTGAAGGCTTGGGCTTTCGGGCATCGAAAGTTAGGGACTCCTCCCTTAGGAGCCGCAAACCCGAATGGACTCTAAACTGTGACCCTTGGCGGACTACGCGGACTACTGCCGCTGACAAACAAATCCAGGGTTGCAGCATGCTTGGGGAAGCTGCAATTTCAGGTCTTCCTCAGTTGAGGGAAACCTAGGTCAAAGTCCTTGAACCCAAGCCCTAAAGAAAGTCCTAAGACCTTAACCTGAAGTGCAGTTCCGTTGTTGGGGGGTTCCGCCAATTCTGTAAAGTCATGACGCGTCGTCGAGGCCTTAGATGCTCGCTATCCCAATGCTTCAAAGACTGGCCTCCTCGCACCATGGCGATGGCAAGAATATCGTTTCGGGTGTTGGATTCGGGGGTTTGAGGCCTAAGGACATAAAGAAAGTTCTGTGAACCCTGAATCGCTACCATTCACCCTAAAACGATCCAAATAAACTTCTTCCTGGGTGAGTTTTTTAGCCACATGCCTTTAGGGACTCGGTTTCCCATTCCTTTCGCACCTCCAAGCGCGAAGGTTCCCAATGCTTCTCGCCAAACAATGATAAAGCACTACGACGACTAAGACCACTATGACGACCACGAGGACCAAGACCACGACCACCACTGCCAGGAGACCACCAAGAATGCACCATGAGCACGCCACAGCCAGAGATCGCCAGGAGGCCACCAGGAAACCAACCACCGGGAGACCAACAAAAGACCAGGAAGATCCCGGGAAGCCACCCAGAGAAAAGCAGGAGATTGAGACAGAGAGTTAAAGATCAAAGAGAAGCACACATGTATCAACACTTACGTCTTTAGGTCTGCAGGTTTTTGTTGCGTATGTAGATCCCTAGGTATGTATGCATGGAAAAATCTATTCTGCATGCGTGTACGAATGTAGGTATGTGTGCATCAGGATCTGCAGGTTAGGGGTCCTACTATTTGCTTAAGAACCCCCAAAGAATAAAAAATGTATTCCTTATGGGGGTAATATAGGGATTATTGTTTTTATTTTTTGGGTGTTTCTTAAGCAAGTAGTAGGGTCTAATCAAGGTCATTCGCCCTTGCAAGAAAGCTACCCGGAAAAAGAAAAATCTGCGAGACTTCGGAGTGGCGTGGAGTGGTACTTGGAAGGGCAGGGGACTTAGTAAGTAGGTTATAAGTAGGGTTATAATTGGGGTATCTCCATTTAGGGTACTTATAACTCTACTTATAACCTACTTACTAAGTCCCCTGCCCTTCCAAGTACATTACCGGGTCCTTGTCAAAGGGCTGAGTGTAAATTACCATGAACGACTGTTAGTGTTTGATACGTTTCTTGCTGCCTTTATTAGAGTAACTGACACGAAGGATCTGAGCCAGCTTCGGCCTCATCATGTGTAGGAGTTGCTTGAAGGGTTACGCGGTGTGGTTCAGAATGTACAGCGTCGAAAGCATGTTTTCAGTGGCTCCAAGTCATTTTGACTTGTCAGTGTTTTCCAAGGCAGTCGTTTTCCGCGTAGATTGAGCGCCGGGAGGCTGTAATTCACCGGAACCAACTCCTGTATTCCCGGCTTTCACCACCACAGCATTCACCTGGAACTCTGCATCAATCCGTCCGGTCTGTATCATATGGGTAGATGTCAAAATTATGGTCCCTTTTGGGGTACCCTAAATAATAGGTGCCGTATTATAATAAGGACCCAAAAAAGGGATCCTAATATTGACAACCAACTATATCGCTAAGCCCTACAACACGAAATCGACTCTTGGTTCTGATCGCCGAACAGGGTCCGTTTCGGGCCCTTGGCCTTAGGCGATGAAATCACAAGACGCAGCATCAAAAAGAAGTTCCGCGGAGCCCTACTAATTCATAGGGACCCGGGGCTGTAGGGGACTATGCCTATGCTCTTATGAAGTCCTTATTGTAGGTATTAAGGCCGCCCACCCCCCTCCTCCTACCCCACCCTGCCACCCTAAGAGTCCTTATGACTGAGGTAAGACCTGCTGCTAAAGCGGAGCAGGCGGGAATGAAATGGGTTCGAGACTGGTTTAGGGTTTCGTAGTGCTCAGGTTTTAGGGTTTAGGTTTGGGTTTACGTCTTAAGGCTGAGGCGTATTGGGGCTAAATAAGGCTAAATGTAGGGTTTGGGGGTATGGGAACCCTGATAGCCGTACCTCCCGCTATCCAGTTTGAATACACGGCAACTCTACCTCAACCTCAGAGGAGCTTTCGTCAATCATGGTTTGAGGTCGAATTTGTCATTAAGGGGTCTTGGACGCCTCGGTTACATGCCCATACTTGAAGGATCCCCGGACCCTAGCACCGAAAAGTTGTGATTGTCGTTACTGTGATACCTAGCCCGATAGGGAGTCCACCAATCCTGGTTCTATTCGGTTGTGGCTTTCAGGGTTTAGGCTTTTGTGCGTTTGGGGTTTGATCTGGGCTCGGTATCTTCAAATCCAACACGAGTATTCGAGTACGTACGGGCTTACATACAGCCCGACGAGAGGGCTTAATACGGTACTGGAGACACGCCGTTTAACCGAACCTTGTAGAATCCTTACTGAACCCGAAACCCTGGCACTCAAACCCCAACCCCTAAACGCTTCCAGAAGCCTAAACACAAATCCCTAAAACTCTACACCGCGAACCCTTTAAAACCAAAATTTAAACCCTTACAGATTAAGGGAACCTTAATAATAGAATCCTTAACCCTGACCTTAAACCCTAACCCCGAGACCCTAAACGCTTCTAGAACTCTCAACCCCTATTCCGAAACCGTGAATCCCTAAGCCCTAAAACTTGAACCCGTATAGAACCTTAATCGCGATAGATAGACACTTAGTCGAAGCCCGTAAAGGATCACTTTAAACGAACCATGAACCCTAAACCCTAAACTTGAAAGGCACATAAAAGCTTAAACCCTTTTCAACCTTTAGCATCCATACCCGAAGGGTCCAAAGTACCTATATAGTAGAATGTAAGGTTTGTATGTTAGGAATTGCTATTATGACTTGGGGAAGTATTCCCCATAACAATACCTCGGACCCTTTGGGTTAAGGAACCCTAAAGCCCTAAAGCTCGATTATGCAGGATTCGGCGGCAGACGACCTCCAGAACTGGGAGCCTCCGTGCCGCCACCCAGCACGGTGCTGGTGGGTTTGGTTCCTTTGTGGGGTTCGATTAAGGGGATTCCTTAAAGATGCTATAAGGTGCCTTTATAGGGTTTAGCGTTTATAGGTCTTGGGCATTTAGGGTTTAGTGTTAAGGACTTTGGGGTTGTAGTGTTTAGGGTTTGTGGTTTTGGGGTTTGTAGAATTTAGGGTTTTAGGGTTTAGGGTTTTAGGGCTTTTGGGTTTTGGGGTTTTAGGGTTTAGGGTTTGGAGTTTAGGGTTTAGGGTTTCTTTAAGGGTGTAGTGTTTTGAGTTTAGAGTTTAGGGTGGGTTTGGGGTTCCTTGTAGCGGTTTCTATAAGGGTTGGGCAAGGGTTCTATGTGAGGGGCTGTGGTCTGTAGGATTTAGGTTCAGGGTTTATAGAAGTTAAGTTACATGGCTTTGGGTTTTTTAGGGCTTTGGTTTCGTGTTTGAGGTTTGAGGGTTTAAGTTCTAGGGCTTACGCTTTGCTTTTCGTGTCGGCCGAGTGTCGACATGGGTTCTACAAGGGCCCCATAAAGTTCGATGACGATACAGGAAACAAGAGGTTTCAGGAATCCTAGGTTCCAGGCTATGTAAATACAGTTACCGGTTATGTTGTCACGCACGGCGGCGACAACAGACTTCAAGGCTTACAGTGGCTGACTGAGTCAACGTTTCCTTCTTCGGGTAAATCGATAAATCAAGTCCTAAACCCCAAGCTCTCAACTATAGAATATGTTTGAAGTGTTGCTTCAGTATGAGCCCAACATGTTCTTTTCAAATTGCAACCTCATTGTCGTGGGAGTAGAGCCGAAACCTTTGACCTGTTGACGCCGCAGGTGTGGTTTTCAGGGTCCAGTTTTCCGGTTGTTCGAGTGCAGCTCGAATGTTCGGATTCTTGGGATTTCGGAGTTGGGGTGCCGGGTTTGGGGGTGTCCTCCCGTAGCTACCGCAGTTTGCCTTCGAGCCTACATCCCTGCCCTATGCTGCATGTTCGGCTCGGCGCTGCACCGCAGATCTTCCATATCGGACCCTGCTTGCGCAAGGGATCTTGCCGTGTTCTGAGTGTTCACCGCAATTTCATGTGAATCCAGGAAACGGGATCACGACATGCTAGATGGGGTTTCCCGAATTCAGGGACCCTACACCCCACCTCAACACCCCCAAACCTACTTAACTTTTGAGATATAGGTTTGATGAAAGGTCAACAAGGAACCTGAAAGCGTAATATTTTTTGAGGGGAGTGAGGTACACCCCAAGTGGATGTATGTCCTCCTCCGATGGCTCTTGCCGGGTTGCGGCATTGGAAAGCTGGATCCGGGAGCATGGAGGGAGCATCTGCGAAGCTGCTTCGGTGCTGGATGCGGATGGCTACCGTGGTGTCTTTGCACGCGAGGCACCTTGCCTATATGGGGCTTCACGGGAAAGTTTGACCATGAACCCTAAACTTGTGGGTTTGTGGGGGTTTGGAAGTCTAGGCTGTATAGGGTTCGTCCTCATTGAACCATTAGGGTCAGCCAGATCTTGCACCGAGCATCACGTATATGCATTCCGCAAGCCCTACAAAAGCTCCACGGTCTGCGGTTCCTCTGCTGCCATGCCGGTATAGGATCCTAACCCAAAAAAGGAACTACGATGGAGACTATGGGTAAAGTCAGGCCTTGCGGCCCGACACCGACTTCTGTCGGATACCTCAGAAGCTGCTGATCACCGAGAAGCTGGCCGAGGTGGCTTTGAAACCATTCCTTGTCTTCAGAGGTTTATGGCCAAGGGTTCAGGTTTTAGGGTTTCAGGCTTTTAGGTCTTGGGTTTCTAGGTTTAGGGTTTGGGGGAGTTAGGGGTTTTAAGGCTTAGAGTTTAGGGTGTATAGGGTGTGAGCGGTGTGCGGTTTCGGTAGCTCTGGGGGCTTGTCCTGGACTTTCAGGTTTCCTTCAAGGGTTCCTTTAAGGGTTTCTGGGTTCCTTCAAGGGTTCCTTTATGGGTTCCTTTAAGGAGGGATTCCTATTCGTTTTCCTAGGGTTTCTTTATGGGTTCCTTCAAGGGTTCCTTTCTGGGTTCCTTTAAGGGATCCTTTAAGGGCTCCTATCCGTTTTCCTAGGGTTCCTATGGGGCTTCGGGGACCTCAGGCTAGGACCTAGAGTAGGCCCTTATTCCCTTTTTGGGGGGTTCAAGTTCCCTTATAAGCCCCTTTAAACCGAAAAGGGCACCCTTTTTATTCCCAGGTGACTCTTGGGTCTAGTAGGGGGTTTTAGGGTTTTTCTGTCATCCCAGGGTTCCAGAGTCAGGGTTTCCATAAGAGGTCTGGAAGGGTTTAGGGTCTGGCGGTTTGCATCGCCCAGTGGCGTGGGTGTAGGATTTCAGGGTATGATGCATCGAGCTCGGAGTGTGTGTGCTTGCATATCTGTTCTTCAGAGCTGCGCGCATAGCCGAAGATGGCCCTGCCACACCCAGTATATAAACTCCAAACCCGGGCCCCGACTGCTTAACGGATCTGAAGCACGGAACCCACCCAGAAGATATCCGCAGAACACTTCAACCTACAGTGCACTGGAGGAGCCTTTTCGCTGACCTAGCAAGCATTCGAGAACATGGCTGGGAATAACTAGTATATAATAGTACCCCCCCTTTTTTTGAGGCCATATATCAAGGGCCCCGATATGGTAGACCCTGGGGCGTCAGCCCCTAATACTCTGCATGCTATCAGAGCCTTCGACCCCACCTAAGCCAGGGTTTAGGGTCCTACGGTTGATGATATAAATCCTGCATTACCTTAAGGTCCCTAAACTATGGGAATTATGGTATATTCCTAATTATGGGTCATGCAGGATTTATATCACCAACAGTAGGGATTCGAAACCCAAAGCTCTAAACCCGCCCTGGGCGAAACTCTAAACCCTGCGCTGAATGAGTCGTGGGAAAACTCGAAAGGCCCTAAACTCGGTCTCAGGCTTCGCTGCCTTTCGGAGAAGAGCTGCGGCAGAGCGCTGAAGAGCCTAGGTTCTTCTTAAGGAACTTAGTTTTAGGGTTTAGGGTTTAAGGAACTAGGGTTTAGGGGTTAGGGTTAGGGTTGCTTGTTCAGGGTTCAGTTTACCTTATCATCACAAAGGAATCATTTTCTTGGCCAAATATACCGCGGGGGCTGTAACTCCAACCAACATTGTGTAACTATAGTAAACCCGAAGGCTAACCCCATAGTTTCCTCAAGAACACAGGTAAAGTTTTGCAACAGCCCTACCCAAAGACCATAAAACACTTTGCGCAAAAGTTCATGAAGCCGGTCAAAGAAGTCCTGTAAAATTCTCAGGGTCCAGGTCCTTAAAACTTACAATTTTCTAAACCACGTCCCAAAAGACCTAGCTTTCAAAGCTAGCATCCTAAATCCCGCTGCCCAAATTGCAGGTTGAGTGCTTTGGAATGCTGGTGTCAACCCTGCAAGTTAGCAGTCAAACCCGAACGCCGAAACCCCCAAACCCACCCGAAACCCCGAAAGCACCGCAAAGGACCCATACCATGCTTTATCGTGCGAAGCCGTTGTAGTTCAGTTTAAGACACAAGCTTGAATTAGTGGCCGATAAGACCATGTATCAAAACTGTCTGAACTCCGATAGCCCTCTATTAAAGCGCTGAAACGAACTCTTCAAGGACCCCGACGTCTTCCCTAGTTTGGGCTGTTACTGGGCTCGCCGGAGCTTAGTAGTAGAGTAGGTAACCTGGAACCTTTTACGGGTGCTATTTCCCCGATATAACTACCCAAAAGGCTAACCTTTGGTTCCCCTAGGATACTGGACAAGTAAGTAAGCCCTCAACCCCTATACCCACAAACCCGCAAGTCCCACTCACTAAGCCCAAAAGTCCTAAACACCCTCTCTGGAATCACTCAGGAGTTGATGCCATCTGCGGCTGGTCTGCTCCTCCTGACGGCCTTGTTTCTTGCCTTGCTGTTCCGGTCCAGGATTCATTGGTGAAGGGTGTGGGGTTGATGTGTGGGTGGGGCGGGGGGGGGGGGTGGGGGTCGTATTTGGGGTATGGGCGTAATGTAATGCTTTAGGGATGTGTTCATTTAGGGTTTTATGTTTATGTAGAGTTGAGGGAGTATTTCGGGGTTTATGGTTGATTTAGGGTTTAGGTTTCAGGGTATGGGGTTCATGTTCCCTTGACCCTTAGCCTGAAACCCGAAGCGCTGAACCCCTAAACCTCAAACCCTAAAGAGCCTAAAGATCCGAAAAGACCCCAAGGACCCTATTATAGATCCTTTGTAGAGCCCTTAAAGGAAGCCTTAAAGCAGCCCTCCTAAAGCTTAAGCGCAGCCTACAAGAGGGCGAGGTTGATGAGGCGTGAAACCCTGCTTGGGACTTAGCTAAGACCTTCGGGTTTAGGGTTAAGGGTTTAGGGCTTCGGAGATCTTAGGACCTTTACTTTTGGGTTTTCTTACGATTCTCGTCAGAGGGTCCAGAAGTTAATTTTTGGAAGTTACTAACTTTTTCTGGTGCCATGATGCAGCCTACCACAAACCCCTGCACCCGAAAGCAAGGCTGCTGAGGGACTCTGCGGCGGAATCTGCGCGGGCCGCGCCGGGTGCCGGTGGCGAGTGCCTGCGAAGTTCATAGCATTCGTTTTGTGTGATGTTAATTTTCCTGTTCGTTGCTCGTTTCGGGCGAAAAGTTTGGAGTTTGAAGCTTCGTGTAAACAGGATCTCTGTAGCAAGATCAACCCCAGCAGCATGAGCAACAGCAACAAAAACTTGTGTTAACTTGGGCAGTAGCAGCATAGACAGCAGCGATAAGCATGTTGATGCGACCGTACTGTTGATCAGTAGCTTCATGACCATCATCAGTCTCATCCGCATCCTCAACGCTCACCACTGTGGTCCCATCGCACTGACCACCTTGGTTGTCGGCATGACAAGTCGCCTGTGTCTCCATGATTCCCTGAATTTACGTCAGCACCACGGCTCTGGTGTTGTGTGGCACAGGATGACTACTTAGACTAGGTTCCTTTCGCCACCCATATCGCCATCTTTCTCACCTCCAGCACTTTAGTGTCAGCATCGCCAGGATCATCCTCACTGTTGCCAGCACATACAATGCAGGCAGCAGCAGGGGCAACAGCAGTATCCGCAATATCATCCCGCAGCTGATTCCATCACCACCACCAGGATGGTTTGTACCACAACCACCACCGCCATCACCAGATGGTCCTAGTGCCCACCACCAACAGATGTATACACCGCAATCGCGACAACATGAGTTGTGCACGATAGGGACCATTGCACAAGCTGCAGCACCAAAGAGACCACACTTAGGAACAAGTCGATGGGTCAGTAGCAAGCCCAGCTTCCGATGGGTCATACAAGAGCTATTCACATATCTGGAGTCAAGAATGATCTTCCCCTAAACCAAAACCCCTTACCCCGAAACAGCACTAGGGCTGAAGTAGTCTTCGGGCGAAGCACCGTAATTGTCGGTCTCCTTATCAGAGAACGCCCCCAGAAAAACAATCAGCCCTAGAGTTGCTTGAGGTTTAGGAGTTTACTTAAAGCATCATGGGACTTAGTAACTAGGGTTCCTAGGGTTCCTTTAAAGGGGCTACTGTAAGGGATACCATAAGGGATACTATAAGGGTACTAGAATATACTTAAAGCATCATGGGACTTAGTAACTAGGGTTCCTAGGGTTCCTTTAAAGGGGCTACTGTAAGGGATACCATAAGGGATACTATAAGGGTACTAGAATATACTTAAAGGATCATGGGACTTAGTAACTAGGGTTATAATTAGGGTAACTATACTTATAACTACTTATATGCCCAATTAAGGTACTTATAACCTTACTTACGAAGTCCCATGATCCTCCAAGTAGGGTTTAGGGGAAGGCTGGGGGTGTAGGATTTACCCTAAATCCCTGAACCCTACACCCTAAGCCCTTTCATCAGCAGCGAAGGAGCTTCTTCGCGCCCTACTACCAAGCCTTGCCGACGGAGGTGCATCAGAGGCTTAGGGTTTACTTCGGAGTACTTAAAAATATTTTTAATTTTTGGTTATTCTAATCCCTAAGAAACAGCAAAAATTATGATTTTTGCCAGGGTTCTAAGTTCAGTATAGTTTACGGTTGAGGGTTTCGGGTTTAGGGTTTAAAGGGCATGACCGATCGACAGCTAGACAGGCAGGCAGGTCGGTCGGTAGACAGGCAGGTTGCAAGAATAGGCAGCGAGCTAGATAGGTTGATGGGTCGGTGCAGCCATTTCAGACAGGTCAGATAGCTAGCCAGAGCGATACATGGATAGATTCATGGATTGAAGGGTTGATTGATTGATCGGTAGAACGAAAGAAACTCTTGGGCACAGGTTGACAGAGCAGATAGCTAGCCAAAACGAAGGATAGACAGATAGATACAAAAGACAAAGTTAGATACATGGATAGCGAGCGAGCTAGCTAGCTAGCTAGGCGGGCAGGCAAGCAGGCAGAAAGGTGTTAGATACGAAGATAGGTAGGTAGGTACATAGAGAAATATTCTTGCACGCATTACAGCGAATCCCAGAAAGTTGGAACATGGGTTTAGGAGGATTAGTGCTAAGATCCCTTTCAAGTAACCTTAAAGGCATGAGGAAAAATCTGTTCCAGCTTGTTGGCTTCAACCACAGGTGCGGCAGATGCCATCATGCTGGCCCACGGACCACTGGCTTCATGCTGCCATTCGGGGGAGCCATCTCGAACGATTGGTCCGGATTCTCAGCTTTTGCAGGGCTCCGGTTTAGAGCTCGAAGTTTTGGGTTGGCCGGGTTCTTAGTTTTCTTTGGAGGTCAGACTTATAGGCTTATGCGGTTTTAGGCCTCAGCATCCAGGTTTTTATGTATAGCCGAGAGTTGCCATTTGCAAGCGTGACTAAACGTGCTTCTCTCTATCTGTCCATCTATCTCCCCCGAAGCCACGATAAGGATGGTCCTTTGGGACCAACCCTTTGCGTCTATCTGTGCATCAACCTTTATTCCTGCATACATACATACATATACGCATACACACTACATACGTATGTATGTACGTACATACATACTCACTCAAACTGTGTAGACGCCCCCCGGCCCCCTCCCCCCGCCTCCCTCTATGAAGGCAGTCGTTCCTCTGATACTGTGTGTAGTTTATGGAGCCGTTCACAGTTCGAGAGACATTCCTGCATGCTCCCAATGCTTGCAAGTGAAACCTTGGCACTTCACCGTAAGACTTGAACCCAGAAACTCCAACATCCCCTAATTAAGGAATATGCCATAAACTATAGTAAGACCCATAGTAAGATTAAAGGAATATTCCTCAATTCAGGGATATTGGAGTCTCTGAGAACCGTAAACGGCCAAACCTGGAGTCCCTGGCCCGAGAGAATCACCAAAGTGCCTTTTGTCATAGGGATCCTTAGGGGTGTAGGGGGAGGGGGGGTAGGGGCCTTAAGGCCCATAATCTGGACTAATAAGGCCTATTTAAGGAAATATAGTCCCCTACACCCCTAAGGATCCTATGATTTTGTGGCGGTGTGACACTGAAGTTTCCGCCAGGGTTTCCATGGGATTCTGTAAAGATGTAGGTGCTGGGGTCTACTGGGCCCTATTTAGTCCGCAGGTCATCACGAAAAGCTATTTTGAGCTCAAGGAGCATATTCCTGAATTTCGAGACGTCTGCGTCCCCAGGGTCCAAACTGCCAAGAATCAGAAAACAGGCAAACAAGTCATGAGAAGGATCCTAAATTGGGGAATCAGGGCTTCGTTTATAGGGTTACGTAAGAACTATAGGCTTTAGGTTACGCTGCGGAACTTAGCGCAGGCCCGAAGCAAAAACAAAAGCCCTAAATCCACTGTCGCATGGTCAGGTCAAGGCCAAGCGCCACGGCTTGGGCTTGGAATTTTCTCTTCTCCAGAGCCTTGGTCTGGATTGGCTTTGGGACTTTGTGGTTATCTTATACTATAACATATCGTAGCATGCTGAAATAATATACTGTAGTATAATTGCGATACTATACTGAGATCTACTCTGATATATTGTTTAGGAGTCTGAGGCTGAGGGCTTGGCCGTTTCCTAGTAGGGTTGGTAGGAGTATAGACTACAGCTCTTTGGGCTTCTTTACATCTTCCCTAAAAATCAGAAACCCTAAACCCTAAACCTAAACCCTAAACCCTAAACCCTAAACTCTAAACCGTAGAAGAAGGTATTCAGAAATCAGCCCAGGAGCCATGCTGCGAAACATATACCGATATGCTGGGAGGATTTTTTGTGGTGCCGATGCATGGTTTCCTTGGTTCTGGAGTACCTTATTTTTTTCTTTTTGGGCCTGTTCGACGCATGGAAGTCTGCGTTGTCTCCTTTCTTGGTTACTTTGTGGAAGTTGTGATTATGTTGATGTAGGGGATTCGCTGTTCGTCCCTGAGGTGTATATAAGGAGCGAGGATCCCTGTATCAGTCTTACCTTTAAGTCGGCCAACGACCGCTTCATAGCCCCTAAACCGTAAAGAAGCCGAGGTTGCCAGTCGAGCGTACAGCCTCCCCTTGGACGGCGTAACATCCCAACGCTGCCTTGTACCATGGGCGGACCTCTTGAATCATGGGCAGGGAGACTGGATCACCCGTTATAAAGGGTTTAAGGTTTAGGGGTTTAGGGTTTAAGGTTTAGAGTTCTAGTGCTTCTCACTTAAAGTCTTCTCTGCTTTGGGGCTTTTCCGGTTTCAAACTGCATGAAGGAGAACCCTAAACCCCAAACCGAATGGGTGCCCTTATGGAAAACGGTGATATTGGGGAGCCCAGGAGAAGAGCTCTCCGCCCGCTATGCTTTCCAGCCCGGCAGCAGCCTGTCTGGAAGATGACATGACACAGATGGTACCCTACATTCGATTCGTGCTTCACGTTAATCTTGCTAGGATGCCCAACTCTTTGAGGGATTCTGTCAAGGAGGATAAAGCGTGAGGGGTCTTGATCTTAGAGTCCCGTTCTCTTGGCGCAGCCGATATAGCAGTACAGTTTCGTGCTTCAACACCGCCTAGACTTGAGCGCGCAGAGGTTGGGTTTGGGCTTGGGCCGTTTGTTTGGCTTGGGTCCGTTCAGGCTCTGAGGAGGATGGCTATGTCCTCATGCGCATCACCAAGCCTGTCGCAGACGGTCGAGAAGTCTTTCAGACGTACGGCGATAAGAACATCCCAACGCTGTTTGTGGATTATGGCTTTTGCTTGCAGAAGGCCAGGATGCCTGACAACCCATAATACCCTAAACCCGGAACCCTAACCCGTATCCTATACCCAAAGCCTTCGAAGGGTTTAGGACGTTTAGACTTGTCCGGCTTCGTCGTTGTATCGAAACTCAAACGTCGTCAAGCATTGAAGCTGCAAAGCCAACAACGGATCGACCGTACTGGTAAAAAGTATATGTACACTCTGTCGCATTGCAATGATCGCAGTGTGCATACCTCTATCTTTTGGCGCACCCATTTGCAACGCCTGAAGCCCTAACCTACCTTTGGTTAGTAGGGAATGGAAGAGTTGTAGTAATGATAAAAGTAGTTTTAATTGTACCCCATTCCTCCATTCCCCACTACCCAAAGATAAGCCCCTCGCAGGGGTGTGCAGTGACGTCCCTCCAAATCACTGCACCCAGCTGCAGCGACGGCAGCACAGCGATGCAGAAGGAGGCTTTGGTATTCTTGGGGTTTGTTTTGTGGGAATTTATGACTGTAGTCTCCTTAGGAATTATTTTTCATTTTTGTTCTTATAAAACCCAAGAGATTTGTAAAAATCATGCTTTGTATTATGGTTCAAGGGGGGTATAGATGAGGGTTTCACAAGCTAGGGCTTCACCAGGTTTTATTAGGGACCAGTTGTGGGTTGGAGGGTTTGCCAGCATCTTACGGCGGCATAGGACTTGTAGTTGTAGCGTTTTCGACACACCAAATTATCCGGAAACTCTTCAGCCCCAAACCCCAAAGGTCTTCTGGAACGTTGTTATACATTGTACATAGAACCCTTATACAAACTCTTCCAGAAACCCTTTACAGCACGCTTTTCTCTCGGTTCAGGAATGACATACTTGTATTTAGTACATTGGCGCTGACCTGTTACTTAGAGAAACCATTGAAACAAGAGTCTTATACTTCCAAAGTCCAATTCCAGAGCCCGTAAAGCCCCCAAGGGCCCAAGTACTAGCACAGTATATGCTTTTGCGGCCCAAACATCTACTCTAAAGGTACTTGAACTCTTAAACCTTAAACCCAATTTTAAAGCCTAGACAGTATTATAGACCCTCCACCCTAAGCCCCTAAAGCCTTAATCTAGAACCCTAAAGCATGGCATGTCAAGGCTTATCGGAAGTTCTGGCAGCTCGCCGGAGGGCCCCCGGGTCGAAAAGCCATCGCCGTGGAGGTGGAAAGCACAAAAAACCCAGGGCTTGGCTTGTAGGGTTTGAGGCTTATAGGGTTTGGGGCTCACAGGGTTTATGAGGTTTTTCTTAGGGTTTACGGTATGAGGGTTTGGGGTGTTGGGACATAAGGCCGTTTAGGGCACTAGGTTTGGGGGTTTAGGGCTTAGGGAAATCCAAACCTCAAGCCTAGAATTCCGGATGTATGATGCCGTAGACTTGAAGCCCTCAGCCACCATGCAGGGAAGCCAAACCCTAAACCTCGAAACCACGCAGTCCGTGACGTTCTGCAGTCGAGGTAGATGCATGCGGCTGGCGACGAGTCCTTCCCATGTTGCGCGCTGCAGCGGCCTGCAATGCGGCGCAAGAAGGCCCCGCGGCCAAACTTTCCCCGTAAACGCAGGTGTTCGGTGTACCCTAGAAACCCCCAAACTCTAAATCCTAAACCCTCAACCCCAAACGCGAAATTCTATACGGTATAGGTGTGTCAGATTGAATGGGGCCGAAAACCTCAATTACGGTGCTATAGCCGACCAAGGTACAGCTTAGATTGGTACTTGTGTCCTCTGTTAACCTTTCTTGAACTAGACATGATAAGTTCATACCCTTCCCTCACCCTATTCTAGTGATCTTAGTCGGTAGCCTTATGTTCCAGAAAGTAACATTTAGTTCCTCTAGGATACTGGACAAGTAAGCTATTCAGGCCGCCCTACAAGGTACATGTGAATTCCTGGATCCCACCTAGACCCAACACCCTAAACCCCTAACCTCGAACCCTAAACCCTGAACCCTAAACCCCTAAACCCTAACCTCAAACCCTAAACCCTAGGCCCTAAATCCTGATTCCTAAACCCCTAATCCCCAAACCCTCAGCCCAAAGCCTAGGACCCGGAGTAGGCCCTTATTCCCTTTTTTTAGGGTTTAGGTTCCCTTATAACCCCCTTTAAACCAAAAAGGGCACCCTTTTTATTCCTAGGTTACTCTTAGGTCCCAAAACCCTAAACCCTTATAGATCCCTTAAAGGAGCCCTTATAGTACCCTTTAAAGGACCCCTAAACCCCCTAGGTTACTCTTGCTCCTCGGTTACTCACAAGGCACATCTGACTTCCTGGATCCAGTGGACATCGGGCTGGAGACAAGTGCTTGCCGGAGCTTCCGAGAGCTTTGCGAACATGGGCTCAGCAGGCATGGGCTGTGTAACATAGGGGTCTTAATAATTACCTATAATATTGTAGGGGTTCCTTGTTATAACTATAGTATAATAGGCCCAAAACCCCGATTCTAAGTATTGAGGCCCCTATATTAACATAAACCCAAAGCTTGGCCCTAAACCCTAAACCGAAGATGGGCGTGGGGTTTGGCTCGAAGGCCTGTTGGCGTTGGGTTCTACAGGGGCCTGGGGATCAGAGGTGGGTTAGGGTTTGTGGCTTCGGGTTCAGGGTTCTTGGCACAGGTGTTGTGTTCAAGGTTTGTTCAGAGATGCCGCTTTAGCCCCCCCCCCCCCCCCAGTCCCGAGCCCTCTCAGCCCTAAACGGCTACTTAGCCCGAAATCCTACCTAACATAAAGTCCTCCGCCTCGATTCCAAACCCTAGACCCTCAACTTGTGGGGCTAGCGCCATCAATCATAGTGTCAAGCCCTGAACGAATAAACTACTCAAACAAGATCACCAGAACCTGTTAAGCCGTGCATATTCCTTAGTCGAATCGTATCGAGCTCTCTGTCAGAAGAGCGGGAAAGCTGAGCTACATTGCTTCAAAACTGCTATTGGGCCCTCCGTAAACGCAAAACTTAACCCCTGCACCCTAAAACCTGGAATCCCTCGACCCTAAACCCTCGTGGGAGGCTGGCTTCGCTGGAAGAGATGCGCCACCGAGACTTGAGGGACTGGGAGGCCCAGGCAGCTAGGACGGCTAGGATTTTGTATTTTCCCTTATTGGGCTTAAGAGGATCTTATTTACTAATATTTTTCAAAAGGTTTAGGATTCTAGGATGCCCAGTAGTACCCTTATTCCCTTATTGTAGTCCTAGGTTCCTTATAAAGTTCCCCAATTCCAAAAAGAGAGGCCGTTTTATTCTTAGGTTACTGGGTATCCTAGTATATTCTGGTACCCTTATAGATCCCTTATAGTACCCTTTTTAAAGGACCCCTTTAAAGGAACCCTAGTAATCTTTTTATTCTTAGGTTACTGGGTATCCTAGGCAGTGCCGGCTTGCATCCAAGTGCTGGAGGAGATGCCGCTTCGGGGCTCCTCTGAGTCAGGGACCCAAAAAGCACATAAGCATAAGCATTTTAAAGGGATATCCCTACCTTAATGGGCTTCATGATAAGGTGGTTTATATGGGATATCCCTATCCTAATTTTTGCTTGTGTGCTTTTTTGGGGCCTTATTGAGGGCTCCGATACCGGCTTGGGCTGTGGTTCTATCAGTGGTTTGGGTCCAGGGCTACTTAAAGGAATCCCCCTGAGTTCTAGATTAGGGTGTATAGGGTGTAGAATAAGGACCTGCGAGAGCAGGTTATGGCAGCTTGACTGACTAAGTTGAGCAAGGGTCTTCCGCAGGGGGAGAGGACTGATTTCTGGCACGGGATTATCAGCCCTTCATGAATGATGATTCCCATGCCGGTCTATGTATATAGTAGTTTTCATGAGAGGACGCAAAAGCGCACGGAAGCTTCGGTGCCCTCTTCCACAAAGCTAGCACTTGTGCCTTTGGTACCGTAAACGGTTTGCCCTGAATCCTCGTATAACTGGTTTTGGCCACCACATGCAGCCCGCTGCGGGGATGCCTGCATGCCTCCGGACCTCTGCTTGAATCCTTGTAGGACCAGCATTAAGAAGTCCTCTTTAGAACCCTCATTATATTATATATACATTATTAGAACTCCGCTTTAGTCCTCTTCAGAACCAAAATTATCGTATATAAAGTATAGAGCTCCTCTTTAGAACCCTCGATATATTAGATCCGTTGCAGAACCGTCCGAGGCAGTCTCTAAAGTGTCCTGAAACAAAGCCTCACTTGGAAGGGCAGGGGACTTAGTAAGAAGGTTATAAGTAGGGTTCTAATTGGGGGTAACTCCATTTAGGGTACTTATAACTCTACTTATAGCCTACTTACTAAGTCCCCTGCCCTTCCAAGCAGGAGGAGAGGGCTCTGTTGCAGCTCTTCGTGTCCTTGGCCGATCACGCCCTGTCATGCTTGCAGACGCTAGGTGGGGCTTTGGGACATTTTATATTTTCTCTTATTGGGCTTAAGAAGATCTTACCTACTATAGGAAACTCCAGAAAGTTGGAATATGGTTTCATGGTAGGATACCCTATAATTTACCATAGAAGGGTTAGGATAATCATATTCCAACTTTCTGGCTTTTACCTTAATATTTTTCAAAGGCTTTAAAAGCACCTCCTAGGAGGACCTCGACCTCGGATATGCAAAAGATTCCCCTTGGGGCAGTCGGGAGTTTGCCGGATCCCTTCTCGGAGTCTCAGGAGCTGAGTAACGGTTTAGGGTTTAGGGAGTAGGTAACCTTTAACCTAATTTTTGGGGGTATATATAATCCTAGCATAACTGGAAAGGGTAACCTTTTTTGGGCTAGGGTACTCCGCCACTAAGGAGTACTTGGCTCAACTGCAGTCTCTTCACGGTCCGGGGACCTGACATGCGCAGCGTGGACCGATCAGTGGAGCTCTTTCAGCATTTCGCCACCGGACTTCAAGGATCGGCGTAGGCGTACAGCGACCCCCAAGTGATGAAACCGACACCGGCGAAACTTCGCGATCGAGGATACAGCGACTGCGGCAAAGCTCCGGATCCATCGGTGCGGCACCAGGATACATCACCTCACCTTCTCCGTCGCTGGCGGCCTTGACACGGAAGCGGTGCAAGAAGATCATGTGCAGGGTTCGTGGTTCGTTTGAATATAGTAGCTTGGTGTCAGGTTCTGCGGCTTGCTGCTGTTGCATGTGCAACCTCTGACATCTCAGTCGCACGTAGATCCCCAGTCTCCAACAGCAACCCTCAAAATCCTAACACCCGAGTTCCTGTCACCCTCCCGCCCATTTGCCCAGAGTTTGGGTTGAGGCATGCGGGTGTATGGCGAGGGAGCTCCCCTTCGCCGTTTGACTCGGATGCCAGCATGTGCGCTACATTCTACGTCGAAATCGGTGATGTCTTCTTCAAACCGCGAATCTAAGCCAAGCCCTGAAAAACTCATATGCCCTTCAAAAACACAGTTTACCTTCACATACATTTGCGGATCCCCCTATAGTTTCAATGCGTAGTGGTTATTCAAGGGGCATTGGGGTCTTTGTTGTAACGGCCAAGTATCAATATAAGTGTTACTACCGTCTTGCACTCAAACAGCCAGAGAGCCCAATGTATCAAGCAGGGCCACGGTTTAGAAGCAGATCCCTCAAACTGAAGGCGAGACGGCCGCCAGCTCCGCACACGAGATCGCAGCGACGGCCATGGGCCCCTGGGATCCGTTTACGGTTTAGGGCCTAGGGCTTGGGGTGTTTAAGGTCTGGGGTTGAGTTTATCTGCCAGATTCTTGAAGCTAGGGAGTCTTCAGTCCTCTAAACTGTGGAGGATGATACTACTCACGCTTTATGTCACAATGGCTTAATCTCCGCAACTCCCATCTTGCTCATGGTCGATGAAAGTGGCACATGTTCATGAGGATACAGTGCGCCTCTTGCATTCGCAGGAAATGTTTAAAGACACCAGATGACGAACCCCAACAAGGTGGGAATTTTCGGCTACAAGTATGAGAAATTACCCCCGGTCTAGATTAAATTTGCCCAGGCTGACAAGTCCAAATTTCTGATCATTGGGAGCCCCACGAGCTTATATCAGTCATAGAATCAAAGGGGAAAAGGAGGGACCCTTAATGGGGACCCCTACCCTATAATGGGCTATATCATGGGTACATAATACCTAAATTAAGGGTATGTACCTAGGGGTCCTTATTGAGGGTCCCTCCCTTTACCCTTGGATATAACGAGTGGCTAGAATAGAAACCTAAGGGTGCAAGTCCCCAAATAGTCAGGTTTCAAGGTCAGAAACCATATGGGTGGTTGTCAAAGTTGAGGTCCGTTTCGGGCACCCTAAATATTAGGTGCCGTATTATAATAGGGACCCCTAAAAGCTACCTTATTTTTGACAACCACCCATATGGAGTATAGATTTTGAGACCGAAGTCCTTAGTATTTGGGTACTCGGGCCCTCTGGAGAAGAAACGGTACAATTACAACTACTATTGCTACCGTTCTTCCATTCCCTACTAACCAACGGTAAGAAAATGGTTGGGCCTGCATTAGGTTCACAGGTTCTTTTTGGCGACGAGAGTATGTCGTCAGGTTCACTGGGTATGAAATATGTTACACAGAGGCTGCATATTTAGCAACACTCACCCTCAGGGTTCTTCATATTGCGTATCGCAGGATGTTTGGAGGGTGGAGATTTCAACGTGCATCCCAGAGTCTCAGAGACCTACACCAAATCCTCATCAGCGACAACCGTATAAGCCTAAACCCGAAGCCAAATCCTAAACCCTAGCGCCTAAAGTAGAAGCCAGCATAATTAGCAAGAGAATTCCTTAGGTTCCCTACATACACACACATACGACATGTATGTACACTTATACTTCTTTTTCTAGTACGACCTACCCCAAAGCACAATTCCAACAGCATGGCCCACCTATACGGTTGATGATATAAATCCTGGATTACCCATAAGTAGGAATATGCCATAATTCCCATAGTTTAGGGTCCTTAAGGTAATGCAAGATTTCTGGCATCAACCGTATCACACCCTGAGTTTCCAGCTGAGGTGGGTGAAAAGCGATCCGGTCTTTAGCACCCTGGAGGCGTGAGCTTCTCTGCTCTGCGCATCTTCTCTACTTGGAGGGGCAGGGGACTTAGTAAGTAGGTTATAAGTAGCGTTATAATTAGGGTAACTCCATTTAGGGTACTTACAACTCTACTTATAACCTACTTACTAAGTCCCCTGCCCCTCCAAGTAGAAGCAGCAAAGTTCGAATTCCTAAACTAAACCCCGCGAAAAACCCACAAAACCGTAAACCATATGCTGACTGCGAAAGGAAGAGAGTGCAGCACAAAATAAAATCAACCACAAAAGCCTGAGAGCCCTGTTACTACTGAAGCTTGAACAACGCCCTAAGCAGCCTGTAAACCCAAAGCTAAAGCGTGAAATGCCCAGAGCCCAAAGCCCTAAACCTTCAAACAAAACCCGATTCTGTTTCGAACCCGAAACCCACCAGAAAATCTTCCACCAGACGACCACCCATTAAAATACAAAAAGTTTAAAAGTTTAGCACTGGCACCCACCGAAAATCCGTAGTATATGCCGCGAGACCTATCAGAATTCATAAGAACTCCAACACTTCACATAAGAACCCCCCCAACAAAAGACGTGCGTTTATGAAGGAATGCACCTCCAGTTATACATACATCATAAAACTCATAGTATCTGCATAATAAGCCGTTTATACAATACTTTTGGGTACGTGTCCTACTTGCCAGTATACTAACATCCAATCAAATCTCGTAGAGACCTTCGACAACACCTGAGGCATGGCCCACAGATGAGAGTATGTCGACCGATCGCAACCGGTCCGACCTGCTCACCGAAACGGCCACACTTGAGGCTGAGACATTTCTGGTTTTTGCCGTGTATGACGGGGATGATGTTACGCGCCTGATGGAGATCCTTCACAAGTTCCCGAGCCTTGCAAAGCCCATGGCGTCAGGCCGCCGCATCATCCAGTTCGACTGGGCCAAGGAGGCTGAAAGCGGGGCGGCGTGGAGCAGGACTCACAACGCCTATGAGAGGGTGCCTGCTCTCGGCAAGGCACGCGTGGCTTTCTTCAAGCGCTTCACGGGAAGGTATGCTGGCAGTCGTGCCTTCATGCACAAGGCTTCCTGCCCGCTGATGAATACTACGAATTGTGAGTTTTAAGTCCGAGTGTTTGAATGTAAAAGGGTCTCTACAGTCTCTAAAGCCCAAAGCCCCATAACACCGCGTGAAACCCGTGGAGGTACCTCAGTCGTGCCCTATACAGATAGATAGACAGATTTCTTATGGAAGGGGTATTGGGCTCTTGAAGGATTGCTGAACTGCGAGACCTCCAACTACCGCCCCCCGCCCCCAGAATGCAGCCAACAACAAACAAAGCCCAGTCGCCAAAACCCACAATCCTAATACAGAGATTTTTTAGGATCTTAGGGTGGTGACTTCTACTGCCAAGCACCATTCCGACCCGTAGGGCCCCTACATCAAATCCCAACCCCGAAGCCCTAGATCCGAAGACCCCAAACCCAACCCTAAACTTAGGGGTACTTAGAAATATTTTTTAAATTTTGGTTATATTAACCCGTAAGAAACAGCTAATTAAGATTTTTGCTAGGGTTCGAAGTTCAGTATAGTAAATAAGAAACAATTTTGCATAACCATACCACAAGCTCCTATGATGCCCCTGAAGTTACTTCTAGAACCTTCGTCACCGCTAAGCCTTAAGCCCCATTGTAGATTGTAGAACACTTACAGTAAATTCTCCAAACCTTTCAAACCTATAATAAACCTCAAACCCTAAACTTCAAACCCTGAACCCTGAAACCTAACCCAAACGCTTCCTCTTTAGCCCAGCTGTTGGAAGGGCGTTAGCAGCGCGACCACCGCCGAGCCTGATTCCCGGAGAGCGCCAACACTCCAAGAGTTAAGGGTCCCCTTAACCCTAAACCCTACTGTTGATGATATAAATCCTGCATTACCTTAAGGACCCTAAACTATGGGAATTATGGGATATTCCTTATTATGGGTAATGCAGGATTTCTATCATCAACCCTAGGAGGCTGTAGGGCTTGGGGTTCCCAGAGACTCAATATCCCTTAATTAAGGAATATACCTTAAATTATAGTAGGAGCCCTAATATGGTTTAATTCCTTAATTAAGGGGTATTGGAGTCTCTGGGTTTATAGGACAGTAACCCTAAGGCTGCTGTCGTTCTCTGACTAAATTTTGGCACTTCGGGGTAAGGGTATAGCTGTGGCCAAAAAGATCTACGTTTTTAAGGTACTATATATAGAAACCATAATAAGGAACCCTAAAGAGGTAGGTCTTGTCGGTTACAGGTAGGGGTGATTTATGGTTTAGAGTTTCGGCTTTAGGGTTAGTTTCGGGCTGAGGGGTTTGCACTGGCAACTGTCTCCAGAGGACTGTGCTCCCCCCTCACACACATGTACTCCTCGTGACATTCGTCGTGTTTGACCAAATCAGGGCCTTTCCAGATGGACAAATTCCCTCCCCGAAGCACCCAAGGGCCGGGGTTACGGGCATTGTCTATCAACTAGCATACCTGTGTAAGGAGGGGGGGCGGGGGGTTATAGGGTTGGCCCCGAAGGAAAACGGCTTCACGTCTGCGGTGCCACCGGACCACGTACGTGCTAGTTGTCCAGTCCCGTGCGCATGTAGCGAGGAGAGTTTAGGCCGCAGTTTAGTTTGGGGTTCCATGGTTTCGCCCGGGTTGGGGTTTAGCGTTGTGCAAAGGTTTCGGGGTTTAGTCTAGCTGACTTGAAGTGTCCACCAAGTATAGAACCCTTGCAGTATCATGAGAGTTCTGTAACGGCAACTAAGGGCAACTCAAGGGTTCACCCATTTATGGTTGGGCCCATCACCCCAAAATAGTAGGATTCATATAAGGAACCCTAACAAAGGCCCAAGGTTTCTTAAGCAGGTTCCTACAGTTTGGCGAGGCCATGGGGCGTCGGGCTTAAAGTTGCCTTCAACGCCAGACCCCGAGGCTTGGGAAACTCCAGAACCGTAACCTTTAAACCCTTACCCTAAGGGTCCAAGTACCTAATAATCATATACTCACCAAAACTGTAATCTACATAACTACTATCCTAAAACCGAGTACCTAATTATCGGGTCCTTTGGACCCTTGGGGTTAGCCCTGGATGAACTTCGAGCCGACTTTTATAGGGGTACCTGATCGAGATACATTGTATACGTATAAAGGCACGTATCGGTGCCTTGTAAAGGGTACCCTACACTAAGGTCTCCTTTGTCCTTCCCTCAAGAAGGACCTATAGTATGTATATATCCATAAGTTTATGTGTGTGCATGTATATATATATATATATATATATATATATACCATATTATATTATGATATGTGTATATGTATATAATATGTGTATATATGTATATACATAGGTAAATATAATTATACATATATATATATATATGTATATACGCACACACATGCGTGCACGCACACACACACACATGCGCAAACACACACACACACACACACACACACACATGCACATGCATGCACCAACAATCGTGGGCACATGCACATGCCATCGTCCTCGTTTTCTGCACTGTGTCTTTGTGTGTGTGCTTGTGCACATGTTCCTCATCTTCGAAGCCCTCCACATCCTCGGCCACAGCTGGCCTGGGCGCCCAGAGGGCTTGCACTCTGAGGGTCTTGGGTTTTTAGTGTCTCCGGTTTAGGAATAGGCTAAGTTTACAGGGCTGCCGACCGAGACAGGTCGTAGGGTTGTCGACCGATACAGGTCGTAGGGGTATAGGCTAGTTTAAATCGACCGATACAGGTCGTAGGTCGTAGGTGATAGGCTCAGGGTATGGGGGTTTCGACCGATGCAGGTCGTAGTGTAGCATCGACCGATACAGGTCGTAGTTGTAGTGCCCTCGTCCTCGTAGGTGATAGGCTCGGGGGGTTGTTTTGACCGATGCAGGTCGTAGTGTAGCATCGACCGATACAGGTCGTAGTTGTAATTTAATCATTAGTTGATTTAATCTAATTTAGCATAGGGTTTGTAATATTTTCGGGGTGCCCTCGTCCTCGACTCGAGTTGTTCAAGTAACTCAAGTCATGTTTGGACTTGTCCTCGTCCCCGCTTAGTCCCCCACTCCTGTTTTCAGTGTTGGCTACTGGGAGCTTCCCATTCTCAGGGTTCATAACATAGAGACCCAAACACTCCCCCTCATTGGCCATCGTCAGACCATAAACAAGCCTGAACTCGACATTCTAACTCCAAACCTTCCCTTCAGTGCTATCATCCTCGTCCTCACCCATCCCTCAGCATACACCTTAAACCTCCCTTACAAAGCCACGGGACCTTGCACATCGTCCTCCTCTTCATGCATCTCTCAGCTTGAGCTGAGCAGGCTGGTCGGGATTCAGGGTGTTAAGGGGTTACTTGACTTTTGATTTAGGTGTGGATGGCCAGAAAATAGTGTAGTCGATAAATACCATCAATATAGCGGTTACTTGCTGCTACAATGTCGGCCACAGGTCCGTCTAAATTTCGATTGTTACAGCGTCACCCTTTCTGTAATTTGCTGTAAGAATCAGGGTGTGGAGCCTTATAGTTTCAACCCGGATCACAATAGAAGTATTTCGCATCATCATTTGCACTGACGCCCTCGCACTCACACCAACAAGCCTCAACCATTAAAACCTAAACAACCCAAGCCCTACCCTTAATTAAGCCGAAAACCCATACAAAAGCTGAGCGTTCAGGTCGCTGTGGCTGGCCCCTCGTCCTCGAAGATGCTGCCGAGGTCTGGCCATCATGCTTTTGCTCAGTGAGTGTGCTTGCGAGTGCATGTGCAGTTGAGTGTTGTTGTGGCTGAGCTTGAGCAGCATGGCATGAGCTTTTCTCCGGAGCTCGCTGGTTCAAGGATGAGATGTCCCGCCGTTATTGGCATGACATGTCAGATCACAATCTTGATTCTAAGAGCCCTTACCTAAGATTTTCACGGCACGATTTTGACATGGTGGTCTAATCGCCCCTGTCCTCGGCCTCACCCTCTGGTGGTCTAATCGCCCCATCCTCGACCTCGCCCTCACTAACCCGCGTCCTCGCCTCGTCGTCCTCGCCATGGATCGACAGCAGATCGACGCCCTCAAGGCCGAGATGAGGAGGGCCCTCATTTGGTCCGTTCTGGTGGCCTGGGGTGTGGACAGGTGGTACTCCTACGGCCGCAGCCAGCTTGCATTAAATTTTGTGAGTGTGCTTTCACTCCTGTTTGTTCAGACTCCTGCTGCTTGCTCAGGCTCGTCCTCGGATGGCTTTTTCGGCCGACACGGCATGGTTGGATACCTCAAGGGGAAGTATCCAAATGCCGTGTTCGAGTCCGTGGACGTCCGCGCCCGCGGCCTCTACCCCAGAGAGGGGTACCGTCTCTCGGCAGCAGGTTACATGTATCATGAGTATCCGATTTGATTGCCCTTGAAACTTTGGGATTTCAGGTGACTCCGACGGGGTCGAGGAGATCATCATGACGGACTCGGGCTGGAGGACCATTGACATTGGGGACATGCCCTTTTTAGCTGGAGGTCCTTCCTGTACCAGTTCCTCCATTCTAGTTTCCGTGCGATTGTAGACAGGACCCTCAAGTACGTCCTCGCCAAGCTCCTCGCCATCGTCTGGTTCACGGCAGACAGTGAGGCCCTCGAGGTCGTCTTTCAGGTCCTCTGTGACCCAGCTACAACTAAATCGGAGCAGGTCAGTCAGTGATGTCCAAGTTGGTCAATGCTCCTTTTCTCAGGCTCGGCAGGGCGACACAGGTCCGCGGCCACCGTCATCACCGTCTCCGCCCTCCTTCAGATCAGGGCGTGGTTGCCCTCGCGTGGCTTGGATGATAAGGTGTAGGTAGTGTGCCAGTGAATCAGTGACAAGGGGGTGTTTTGGCAGTGATCCTGAGGCTACGGCCTCGACCACGACATCTTCGTCGCCGAGGTCGAGGACGAGTGCGTGGGGTGGGCAGAGCAGGCCTTGGTCGAAGTCGTCCTCGCCATGCGGCCTAATCCTACTCCAAATTTGCCGCCGCCCTCGGCCTCTGTGCCATTGCACTCGCCCTCGCAAACAGGCGATGCTCGGTTCTGCAGTACTGTGCTTCAATGTTTTTGTTTTCAACTTTTCCTTTCAAGGAATCATTATGAAATTACATTTATATGTTTGTACTGTTTACTCCTTGGTTCCTTCAAACCCTAGGACCCCGTCCTCGACGACATCAAGAACAAGCTCCATCACAAGGCACCACACTTTTTCATGGTGCTTCGCGAGATGCATGTGGATCAGAACACATGGGTGGCCCCTGGTCTGCTTTTCATTCATGGAAGACTTCATGCTTTTCGTTGCTTTTCCTGTTGTCATTTTGCCGAGTCACTGAGGTCGCCCTCGCCCTCGTCAGCCACAGCAAAGAAGGGCTTGAAAGAGCCGCCCACGTCACCTCAATTGCGGCCTCGCAGTTACAATTGTGGGATGACTGGGAGAATGCCACCCCACAGCAGGTGGAAAACGCGTGGCGCTCGCCCTCGAAGATGGTGACATGGCACTGCCGCAAGGCCATGGAGGAGCTCACCACGGGGGGTGCCAGGGTTGCAATCATCATGCACCTCTGTAGTCTGTGAAGCACTGTGTAACACAAGTCCAGCATCTCGAAAACCAAGGCAGCCGCAATCCGTCCTCGACCGCAGCGCCACCGGCCTCGTCCTCGTCTCACCCTTACAATAATAGGCCCAGGTCCTCGGCGCCACAGCGGCGGGGTCAGTCCTCGAACCAGCGGGATCCGTCCTCAACTCGCCCTGCAGCACCTGCTGGCTGGAGAGATCGCCGCAGCTAGTCGCACTCGCACTCGGTGGGCTCCATGGGAATTTAAGAGGTATGCCAGCAGTCGTCCTCAAATAATCTAAAAAAAAAAAAAAAACCATTTCAAATGGGAAAGGGAGCCTGCCGGTTGCCAGTTTTAATTAGATTCTCTCTTCCTTTCTTCCTTGCCGCCCTCAGCAGCTTTGCAAGGATCGCTGAAGAGCAGTCAAAAGACACAGTGCATTCAGTACAAGTCTTCATGTGCTTACCATGCTTGGCTGGCCTTGATTCTGCATGTTGAACATGACAGGTTCTGGCTTCATCTGGCCCATCAGCACATGGCACCTTGCTCAGTGGCGTCCTGCGTTCGGTTTAGGGATCAGGCATTCGGATTTTGGGGGATGATTTTATGGTTCTGTCTGTAGGGATGCTTCACCCAGATGCTGCATATATATATATATATAACACGCAACAACATGCTTGTCAAGTTCAAAAGCTAAGGCCTGCTACACAATATATGATAGATTAAATTTCATTAATAAGCTGAGTCTCTCAACTTTTCTCACTCCCTCTCTTTTTCTCTGTCTCACTCTTTCTCTTTCTCTTTATCTTTATCTTTCTCGTTCTCGTTCTCGTTATCTTTCTCTCTCTGTCTCTCTCTCTCACTCTCTCTCTTACTCTCTCTCTCTACCTCTCTCTCTCTCTCTCTCTCTCTCTCTCTCTCTCTCTCTCTCTCTCTCTCTCTCTCTCTCTCTCTCTCTCTCTCTCTCTCTCTCTCTCTCTCTCTCTCTCTCTCTCTCTCTCTCTCTCTCTCTCTCTCTCTCTCTTGCTGTCTCTCTCTATCCTCGTGTTTTTGTCTCTGGCTCTCGCTCTCTCGCTCTCTCTATTGGAATCTCACTCCATCATAGTTACACAAGGTTTATCAGCCATATTATGCCAACATGCAGGTTCGTGAACACTCTGCTTGTCGCCGCCCTCGTCCATCCTGAAGGACAGCCGGTGCTTGCTGTCGAAGTTTAGCTTGTTTGTAGAGCTTGGAGTTCTACGGTTTACAGATTCGTTGTTCGGGCGGGTTTTATGGTTTAGGCTGTTCTTTTTTTGGTTGCTGTCGGTTTTGGGGTCCGGCTTGACATCTGGCCTAGTCCCAACAGGCAATCCCTTCTTAATCCAGGGAGATCAAAGTCCTGCCTATCGGCCTTTCGACCTTCTTGTAGCTCACAAACAATATCACCCCTTGTGTGCACCTTGAAAATGAGCACAACCCTTAAAGGACTTCTCCATGGGGGTGATTCCCGGTGTGTGCTTGACTGGTCACCTCCATACCAATTGTTTGGCTCTGATGGAAAGCTATGGTAGCTAACATGTTTGGTTAGGCTTCCGAAGTTACTACCCACTTATGCTTGATTAGCTTAATTCAGGCAATTAGACCACAAATGATACCCTGAGGCCTGAGGTGTGCTGTGCAGTGGTTTAGCCTGGTAGACAGCTCCTCAACCTAACTGACACCCTTGTGTCACACAGCCCCATTCCTACCCTACATTGTGGGTCTTGGGCTTGGCAGGTCCATATACTAGGATCGAGTCAGTGGTCTAGATGATGTCGTCCCTTGCTAGACACCAACCCTCGTCCTCACTTCACACCAGCCCTCGTCCTCCCTGCCGTCATCACCATGGCCTAAGCCCTCGCCTTCGTCCTCGCAATGGAAGACCAGTGGTGGGAAAAAGGATCTGGCAAGAACCGCTGGATCCGTGGTGCCAAGGCATATGCACGGCGGCAGGCGAAGATGAAGCCAGCTGATTCTTGCATGCATTGAGATTGTGATAAGAACTCAAACCCTTAAACCCAAGTGGTAGGCTCAAATCTAGAACTTCCTTCAACCCACCGAAACCATCCGTCATGCTCTCAGTTAGTAGCTTTGGCAATCTCATCCATCCTCGAACCACTTGCCTTGTTTGGCCCATCCAGAGCTGAACACTGAAAACCCGACACCCTAACACACAAAACAATGCAAGCTAGTGTAGTTCCTCTTCTCCTGAGCAGGTTTTCATTGGAGGTTGTCATTCAGAGAATAATTTTAGGGTCTGGGGCTGAGGCTTTGGGGTTTCAGGCTTTATGAGCTTGAGGAAGGTTAGATAGGTTTGTTAGACATCAATAATTCGCAGAGGGTGGGCTTTCGGTTTGGTTCTTCTAGCAACTAATTCACGTGAACCATTCCAGCAACCCGTGAAACATCCTGAGGCCGAGCGGAAGAACAACCTCGTCAAGTTCGGCCTCGACCCGAAGTTCGGCCTCGACCCGAAGCCCTCGCCACCGCCGAAGGTGGTACCACCACGGGTGACGCCGCCACCCCCACCCAAGGACACGTCCTTGTCACCGCCGCTCTCGTCCTCGTCACGGCCGCCTGCACCCAAGGACTCGCCCTCATCAACGGAGCAATCCAAGGACTCGTCCTCGTCACCGCCCGTGGCCAAGGACATCAAAGCAGCAGCTCCATCTCCAGTGTCCTCACCGACCTTGTCAACGCCCTCGGCCAAAGCAGACATGAAAGCACCGCCCCGATCTCCAGCACCCTCGGCCACACTGCCCTCGAAGAACCCTCAGAAGCCGATTGCAGCATCTCCAGTGTTGCCTGCAATGCCTCGCAGAGAGCCATTCACTCCTGCTGTGTCCCGGCCGATTTAGATTTATTTAAACTTTGTCTTCAGTGCCAGTTCAGGCCATGATTTTGTCCTATGGATCATCCGGTGGTTCTTCTGGTTCTATGGTGGGTGTTTGGGGCCGGGGAGTTGTAGTGCAGAGCCAGCAAGGTCGAGGGTAGGGGTTTTGCATTCTAAGAGTCAATGTGTTGGTGAGCCAGTCAGTAAGTTCAATTGCCATTCAGGGGAGGATTTTCATGGAGGATCATCATTTCGAGGATTTCATTTTCGTGCTGTATTTTTGCACAGGATCCTCCTCAGGATTTCTTCGAGGATTCTCTGTACCATGTCCAATGTGTTCAGGATTTTAAGACATTGTATTGTTTGGAAGTCACCCCAGAACCAATTTGAAGCCTATCTTGAATTCGAACCCTCCTGTGAATCGTACTCATGACACATAGGTATCCTATTGAACATGAGTATTGGGATCACAATATGTCTTGAATTCAGTGGCTGATGACATAGGCATGCATCGAAATTTCTTATACTAATAATCCTAGGTCCTAGGTGATTGTTCGGCTGAGGTTTTTTTCTGTGATCACCGAGGCTGCGGCTGTGTCCTCGACCTCGTTCCTGGGCCATGCTTCTGTGGCATCGTCCTCGGCCACTCCCATGGCACCACTGCCTGCAGACCCAGTGCCGATCAGGATGTTTGCTGCGCAAGAAGGCCAGCAAAAGGCACCTGGGACACAATTAATAGTGATATTTCTGAAAAGAACAAGAAACCTTAAAACCAAAGATTTGTGAGGCTTCAGATGAATGGTTAATGTGGATGTCATGAAAATAGTGTACTTATGGGCAATGACCAGTCCAGGCTGCACCCGCCCTCCGTGGACGGCAGCTTGCAATAGAGGCACAGTATGCGAACTCGGATATCAATGTGGCAGCCATCATCTCCGACCTCGAGTCCTCGTCCTCGATGACACTGCAGACATTCATGAAAGAGATCGGCATCGATGTGTCCCTGGAACATTGAATAGATATTGATTTTGTTATTGTTTAGTTTTGCTGTAAACTGTGATGAATTTACCTTACAGCTACATAGCTTCTTGTCGGATTCCTGAAGCCCAGGTGTTACAGGTGGCTCAAGAAGAACCCCACCCAGAGGGGTCCAATCCTCGCCCTCCTCCTCAAAACAGACGCCCTCGCCTTGGCCACTAGCAATTTTTCTAAATTGGAGGAGCTGCTACTTGCGATTCGGGCGAATGACATGCAGCCCATACGCGTCCTCGCCCACAACGTTCTGTCAAGATTCGCCACCCTGGGGCTGTACAAACCCAAGCCTGGCGACATGGAGTTCCCAGAAGGGCAGCCGGAGGCATGTGATTTAGCATTTTAAATTTTGTTGCACTACATCAGTCTCATTTCTTGGTTCTTTGCAGCTTTCTCCCATCAGGTCGTCCCGCCCTCGATGATGCAGACGTTACGATCCACAGGCTTGGCCTCGCCCTCGATGCCAGAGTCCTCGCCTGATGAGCCTTCTGCACCCTCGGCTCCTTCCAGATTGCTAAAGTCCTCGGCTTCTTCGGCCTTGGCTCCTTCCAGAAAGTGTGCGCACTCGTCCTCCTCAGGCGCAAAGAAGAAGAAAAAAAAGAAGGAGAAAAAGGTTGATGAGAAGAAAGAGAAGAAAAAAATAGAAAAAAAGCGGAAGGATGCTGCCACCAGGGCAGCAGATGAGCTGCTGAACACCGAAGGTGACAGTGCAGAAAAGATACTTCTGTTCCTGTTCTGGATCGTTTGCCTGCTGCAGATCACCATTGGCTGCTTTGCTAAAACTTACAAACCCTGACAGGACATTCCTTCCACAGTCATCGGTGGCACCTGTGGGTACCTCAGTCCACTGATGCAGCTGCCATGGTGCAGGATTTCCATTCAACACATGTGCGGTAGTGTTGTCACTTGCCCTGTGCATCCTTTTTCATTTGAGTCGTGATTCCAGTGGAGATTCTTCAGGTCCTATTTGCTTGTGGCCGCCCTCGAGTGTGGAGAGCTCAACTCATCAATTGAATTGCAGTGTTCCAGTGGAGATTCTTCAGGTCCTATTTGCTTGTGGCCGGCCTCGACTGTGGAGAGCTCAATCCATCCTTTGAATTGCAGTGGTCACACTGTTGAACCATAAGCTTGCTTTCTGAAGCCACCGTCCTCGGCCTTGGATGCCTCAATCCATCCTGTTTTGATGACCCATGGTTGCAGTGCTTTCCTTCACGTCAAGCATTTGTGGCAGCTTGGGATACCTCCGAATCCAACCAACAATGTGTTTCCTGTGAGGTCGGCCGTGTTACCTCACGAAGCCACATCGAGTGGGCACCTCAGCTTATATCAATGTTTCTGAGGAGCTGTTTCATGTAAAGACAAGAAGCGTGGAATGCATCACTTCACCATGTGCCCTCACCAATCCAATAACTTCCTGCTAAAGTTGTTAAAGCACTCTTACATGCTTCCAGGGGCTGCTGCAGTAAGTTGGTACATCGAACACATTCTCATATGACTGAGATGATATCCTGCATAGAGCAATGACAGTCATCCATCTTCTATTTAGACCGCCACTTCCCCAAAGCGCATCACTTACATCGTTAATGTGTTATGACAAATACGGATAGAAACATGCCTTGGCAGAGCAGTGCTGGCTGAACAGATAGCCAGCCTGCGGGTCCGCCCCTTCTGCATGCAGCAAGGCTACACAAAAGACCTTCCCTCCTAAGCCATGGTAGCAGGATTGCTGCATCGGCCCCCCAGCTTCTGTTGGGGGACTGCTTCCATGGACAGGTGTAAGATGATTTATCGCTCACACCTGCCTGTCAAGGGGAGGCACAGTGTTGTGTCCTTCAGTGTTGCCTGCTGTGTTGCAGTCCTTTGTGGTTCGACTGGTCCTGTGTCGCCCTTTCGTCATGCTTGGCTATAGTTGGCTTTGTTCTGTACTGCACTTGATTCTTGAACCTTGGCCCTTGAATTCCTCAAGTCCTGCTCTTTGTCTTGCGCGGTCGCTTTTGGCTTGTTCTTCGTTTCAGTTTTGGCTCTACCAAGAGGCAAGCCTGCAAGGCAACCCAAAAAAACATCGGGCTTGCCTTCAAACCGTTGGCCGGGTTTGGAGCTCACACTCTTGGAACCATGTTGTGTCTGACAGAGCTTTTGGCCAACATGCTCCAGCCTTGGGAAGCAGACGACAGCAGGGCAATGTGCCAATGTGCCTGCTGGGCTCTGGGAAGGACACCATGGAGTACGGAGAGTGGATGTGGCGGTGGGGCGAGACCCGCATCTGTCCATATTACATGGGAGGCCTCTTGTGATCGATTGACTCGCTTGCCTCGCTTGACTGTTTCGTTTCTTGGTGCCTTGACCGGCCCCGTGTCGCCTTTTTGTCAGTTATTGCTGGATACCGCCTTTGGGTTCCTGTGTGAATGTTTTTGTGACACACAGTGTTTAACATGAGTAAGAATGCGTGCATGGCACATTGTGGCATGAGATTGGGTTGCCCTTGCTGCATGTCGTTGTGTGCATCATGATGATGTACTTGCCATATGCTGACCCAGAGGATAATCCTTGTAGTATGCTTGATACTTTTGATTTTCATGCTTTGCACTACAGTCTCGGCATCTCGGTCGGTGCAAGGAGCACTCTTCATATCTTCGCCTTGGGTCTGCCGTTTGAGTCCGTCCTCTTTTCGTTCTCTTCTGTCATGGATAACCTTCTTGATGCCTTGGCCTTGAGCTCTGCATCTGGACCTTGGCCTTCGTTTGAGACAGCATGGCGTTTGGCATGAGATTGGGTTGTGTTCCCTTTGCCGCTTGTCTTGTGTTGTGGCATGACTTGCTGATTGCCACATGAATGCGAGCCAGCGGAACCTATGCTTACCCAGTGGAAAGGAGCCCCCGAGGGGGGTGTGGAAAATTTCACATGCAGTGTTGGCCGGCTGCAGGCGTGGTTCCATTCCCGCGGTGTTAAGGCCACGCCGACGTGGCCGATGATCGTTTTAACGATCTAGGCCCGGAGGTATGACAGTGGGGCACATGCGCCTAATGCGTCCACTGGCACCGACTCCTGCAAAAGCCTCGACCTCCCTGGCAGGCTTCCCGAAAGGGGGCTTTGCTGGGTATGGTCTTGGCATAATGTCCGGGATGAGTTGGCTGGCGATGGGGAGGCCATTTGTGATTGGCCGGTTGGCCTATCAAGAGCTTGAGCTTGGCATGAATCGTGTGTCATGGAGTTGAGTGCATGTGAACCTCTAGCAAGAAATAATTGTAAATGTCGATGACAAGTGAAGGCACTAGGAGCTGCATCTTACCCAAGCTCAGAAGCTGGCTGTCGACTAAGGTCCGAAATGGTGAACCAAACTGCTCGCCCTCGTCCTTGTTATCAGTGATGCCGGCATTGCCAGACCCCAAGGAGCAGGGACATCCAGGGATTTTTCGGATGCACTTGTTCTGGACTTCGTGATTTTGTGGTATCGTCCTCGACCTCATAAATGTCCAGTGCAGTTGAGTTGGTAAGCTGTTTCTTTCTGAAGGCTATGTCTATAAGTGAATCTATTGGGCCTGTGCAGCGAATCCCCGCAGACACAGCAAGCAAGGCTTTGCAAGAATCAAGCAAGCTTGTCATTGCTACTAACACCTGACCAGAGTATAAGTTACTAAGTTACTTAATTAAGTAAATGAGGCCTCTAATTCGGACCAGTGTTCAGGGCCCTAATCCCGACAACCCTAAAGTGGCAGCCACATGCGTCACCTGGAGATTGTCGACAAGTTGGCTGTGAATGCGCTGAAGAACACGCATGGTCGGTCAGGTCCGAAGTCTTTCAAGAGGATCTATTCACTGACCACACTTCCCAGAGAACGCAAGACAGCTTCTCGAGATGACGGGAGATTGCAACATTGACATTCTCGAGATTGGGAAGGAGCACATACCTGCAGAAGACATGGCAGCAGAAGTTCCAGTTGGGCACATGGGTTCCCATGACAGAGGGCCGCCGACGGGCGATCTCCCTGAAGAACCAGCCCTTGGAGTCAGCCCTGGACGAGGCCTCCTTTGGCCTTTCCGTTGAGCTGATGCTACCGGAGGTCAAGAACGCAGATGGCCCAGAAGAACAAGAAGCCCTGACTGCCACGAGGCTTCGAACAGCCCTGTGAAGGCAAGGGCACCGTCTTCTTCGTGTCCGCAGTGGACGTCGCCAACATGAACGTCTGCTCTTCCTCTTTCTTCTTTCGTTGCTTCACTGCCTTGCTGCTGGAATCACTGCTCCCTACTAGTGCTGCGTCCTCATCATATAAGGGTTTTACAACATGCTTTTGGTCTTAGTCTTTGTGCCGCCCAGGTCCACAGATGATGCTGCAAGCTTATTGCAGCTGGTTTAGGTCCTTAAGAACCTGAACCCACAGTGGAATCGTACAATGTAAAACAATTCTTTGTGGTTTCCCTAGGCTGCCGCTTGCCTGCTTCCTTGTTCTTCCATCTGAGTCCCTTCTCGACTCTTTCATTCCAGCCAACATGAAGCCTTTGGAGGTTCCAAGCCGGGATCTGCAGGCCCCACCGTAATTTGACCAAACCGAGAACCATGCCACATTGCATATCGATTATACAGCCTATTTCAAGCCCTCACATGAATGTAAGTTGCCCTCGCCCTCGGACCGGCAGCCAATCCTGTAAGATTTCTGTAGACCACAGCAGACTGTTAGCATGTAGGTCCCAGCCGAACCCTAGGTCCTGAAACCTTAAAACCCATTTAATCAGCCCAGAACCACACCCTACATAGATTGCCCTCTTGACCACGTCCCCGCCTCCCATGAATGTAAGTTGCCCTCGCCCTCGGACCGGCAGCCAATCCTGTAAGATTTCTGTAGACCACAGCAGACTGTTAGCATGTAGGTCCCAGCCGAACCCTAGGTCCTGAAACCTTAAAACCCATTTAATCAGCCCAGAACCACACCCTACATAGATTGCCCTCTTGACCACGTCCCCGCCTCCCATGAATGTAAGTTGCCCTCGCCCTCGGACCGGCAGCTTTTCCTGTAATATTTCTGTAGACCACATCAGACTGTTAGCATGTAGGTCCCAGCCGAACCCTAAGTCCTGAAACCTTCGAACCTTAAAGCCCAGTTAAACAAGCCCAGAATCACACCCTAGTGTAGATTGCTCTCTTGCCATCGCCCTCGCCCCATGCAGCACAACAGAGGCTTACCATGTATGTCCCGGCCCAACTCTGATTACAAAACCTTTCAATATCTGAAACCTAGATAATCAAGCAGACCTTCATCATGGCCTGCTATCATCCTCCCTAATCCTGCAGCCCCTGTCAAAGCAATAACCACATTAAACCTCCACCTTACAGTCTCAGAGCCCTACTAAAAACATTTACTTCCTCCTGTGCTCCGAAAGCCCTGCTTAAGCCTCAGCCACACATAACCCAGAACCCTAATCCATGGGTTGGGGATTCATTTTGGAATTTGGATCCTTGGCTGGTCTGGGCATTTGGTCTGGCTGCCCAGGTCGATCATGGCTAAAGTCAAGGACATGCCACGCACTCAGTGACATCCTCGGCACTCTCATGTTTTCAGCCATCCTCTACATTTAGCAACGCCCTAAACCCTAAAACCCATTAGGGTTTAGGTGTTATACATGCGCATACTTTATGGATTGTTAATTCAATTACACGAAAATCATTATGAACAAGCGGTTTTCTTTGTATGGAATTGATGTTTCTTTCAACATGACTGTAAAACCTTAAACCCTAAAACCGATTGCATTGAAAACCAATTCCACGTTGCTGAATTGGTTTTCTGTTGGACTGGTTTAAGGGTTAGGTGTTGGTTCTTTACATACAAAATATTTTATAAGTTATTGATTCGATTATAGAATACTGGCTTCCTTATGGATATGATGATGGTTGTAAAGCCTAAACCCTAAAACCAATTGAATCGAAAACCAATTCCATGGTGCGGAATTGGTTTTCGCTTGAACTGGTTTAGGGTTTAGGTGTTTCTTTACATACAAATACACTAATAACCTACTGATTTAAAGCTTAGAAGGTATTGATTCAAATCAATTGAAAGTGATTATAGAATAATGCTTTCTTTATAGAATTGGTGATGGTTGTAAAGCCTAAACCCTAAAACCAATTGGATTGAAAACCAATTCCATAGCGTGGAATTGGTTTTCTCTTGAACTGGTTTAGGGTTTAGGTGTTTCTTTACATACAAATAAACTGATAAGTTATTGATTTAAAGCTGAGAAGGTATTGATTCAAATCAATTGAAAGTGATTATAGAATAATGGTTTCTTTATAGAATTGGTGATGGTTGTAAAACTTAAACCCTAAAACCAATTGGATTGAAAACCAATTCCATGGCGCGGAATTGGTTTTCGCTTGAACTGGTTTAGGGTTTAGGTGTTTCTTTTCATACAAATAAACTAATAACTTACTGATTTAAAGCTTAGAAGGTATTGATTCAAATCAATTGAAAGTGATTATAGAATAATGGTTTCTTTAATGAATTGATGACGGTTTTAAATCCTAAACCCTAAAACCAATTGGATTGAAAACCAATTCCATAGTGCGGAATTGGTTTTCTTTTGGATTGGTTTAGGGTTAGGTGTTTGATACACAAAACTATTACATTGTATTGATTCAAATATAACGGTATACAAATAATGTTTGTTTGTTCAAAGTGATTGCATATTGTCAACTTTTAAACCTTAAAACCGATTGCGTTGAAACCCAATTCCGGACTGC